>VWZF01002827.1:0-205953 GCA_013396755.1 Sclerurus mexicanus
GGGACCAGGACCGGGACCGGGACGCGAGATCGGGACCAGGACCAGGACCAGGACGCGGACGCTGTCCGCGCGGAGCGGAGCGGAGGAGAGAAGAGGAGAGGAAAGGAAAGGAAAGGGGAGGGGAGGGGGGGGCAGAGCCAGAGTCGGGGCCGGCGTTGCGGGGGGAGGCAGAGCCCGAGCCCGAGCCCGAGCCCGAGCCCGAGCCCGGCGCGGCCGAACAATGCGCTCCGGGGCGAGCCGGGACCAGGCGCCGCTCCTGCCACTGCCCTGCAGTCTCTGTCCCGCAGCAGCGCCTTCAGATGAATAACATCTGCCTCTACTTTTGTAGTACGTTTAAATACTAAACAGAGGAGGGGAAGATGTATAAAGAAGTACTTAAAATAACTGCTTCTAATAGCCTTTAATACAGACATTTTGGGTAAGTAATTACAGCAAATTTCACATTTCACCTTCAACCCCTGAGGCTACACTATTTCTCCACCTCCTCTGAAATGAACTGAAAGCACTTATTCTGTCGCACTCCGATAGAGAACAGTTTAATATTCTGCGGGTTAGCTATTTTTCTTCACTTTCTATTAGAGAATTTACTCGTTAAATAGCGTGTTGATAGTGTTTTTGCACAGTGAAACAGAGGTTCAGAAAGCCCTCTCTTCAGAAAGAAAAAAAAAAAATCGATAGCACTCACCCGGTGGGTGGGTGGCTGTGGGGGTGGCTGTACACACGCAGATACGAACACATGCCTTATCACAGGAATGAACAAAGCACGAAAAAGCCCACAATCACATGACATGGTCTATATACAACTATGATTTAGGCAGTAACAACATTAAAAAAAAAAAAGAAAAAGAAAAAGAAACAGTTTAAATTCTCCTCTGCTTGTTCGGATTGAGTGTTCCATGCAATTTGTTTTTCAGCTCCCTTTCTTTCAAGAATAATGTTTCCAAATCTACTTTTTTTTTTTTTAAATTATTTTATTTTTCCAAACTGGCCACAGTTTTATGATGCTTTCACATTTCAGAGAAACTGTGAATAATGTATATAAGGATACAAATGACTTTATGTACTCCAGAGGAAATAAATGATAGTTTCCATTATCACATCAGTCAAATAACATTTTCACACAAATCTGTTTACATTCACTAGAACGATAACATAATATGCTCTTCAGCAATACTGCCTTATCAACCTGAAAACAGTGTAATAACAATTAACATAACATTTAAAAGCCTACACTCTCATTTTACCCACAAAAGTTTGTTAAAAAAACTTGATAACTCTGACATTCAAAAATAATGTTATAAATATGCAAATTAATTTTTTTAAGTAAAATATTTGCATCTCCTTTCCTCCTTCAGGCTTTTGAACTTCTGAGGTCAACAAGGACAAACAATACCACTAGTGTCTCTTTGCAAAAAGCTGGGTTTGCTGTCTGCAAGCAATGGTATCATTTCCATAGCAACCCCCTAACTATTAATTTTCAATTAAAGCAGACACAAAGCGGACAGCCTGAGGCTGGCAGACAGTGTCAAGAGCCCATCTCTGTAGGCAACAGTTTCACACAGCTATCAAGCGATAGGTGCCTCTTCCACAAAGCTGTATCAGAGGTGCGTCAAGTTTGGCTGGTTAAAATTACATTAACCTTGAGTTCAGTCCAAAATATTTTATATCAGGCATTTACAAAGAAAACAACATACTGACCAAAGCCTAAGTCAGAAATAAACTAGCAAGCAACAATTTCAAAACCATATGCAGCACAGGTAAGGGGAAAAAAAAATAAGAAACATGGAAGGGAAGGACATGCTTCTTGCTGACTATGATACCACTGCATTTGTCAAAAACCTTTTAATCTTTAGCATTCTCATCATCAACATCATCACCATCATCATCTCCTAAAACACACTCCCCACTCATAAGTAAAACAGTCAACACATCTACTCTATTATGCAGATTAGAATTAATTCTAAGGCATGAATTTTCCAAAGATGTCACAACACTGGGTACTATTCTGTAATTAAAAAAAAAAAATCTTTTCAAGTATCAGGGCATTATGTATTTTCTCTCTCTCTCACTTGCCATTTTTTCACCAGAAACTAAGTTTCCCACTCCAAACTTCCTCTCATTGCTACCAGCTTTTAGCCCATCTCCCTATTCACCACCTAGAAGTGCACTTGGCATGGTTTGCATTTACCGTTCTCCCTTCTGCAGTGAATTGTTTCTGGCCCAACAACAAACCTAGAAGATATTTCTTGATCTCCTCTCCCAGGATCAAGGCTGTCATTAGATTTTATTTATTTATTTATTAATTTATTTATTTAAAATCTTCCTATATCTCCTTCTCTCTTTAACTGAGGCAGGTGGGCCCCTGTATGCAAATACAGACCACTAGAACAGCTGGGTCCTGTGCAGTCACATAGGTAGCCTAGACCTCTGGCTGCTACCGCATGGGATTTTTCACTCCTGGGTGCAGAGAAAAACCCGCTGGCAGTGACAGGTATTATGTCACAGCTTGTTTTCTACCAAACAAAAGATGACAGGCAATGCAAACTGTTTTTCAGATGACAAGTTCCCGTCAAATGCATTGCTCTAATTCTGCACCCTTCCTGCCCTTTTGCCTCTAGCAACAATTATGCAAAAGAACATATAACAGGTCAGGATCCCCCCAAACTCGATATGATCTCACTTGTAATCCTCTGGACAACTGTCAGCTCTTGCAACAGTTGGATGCTATCTCTAGTACCACAGGATCTATAAGCAAGCCTTGCACTGATAAGCCAAAGAACTGGTTTAATAAAAGTCCTGAGCACTAGAAGGAACTAAGAGGAAGAAATGTGAACAGTACATACCAGCATTAAGTATTACAAATTCCAAAATGCAAGGCCAATATTTAGGGAATCCTTGTATTGATTTAAATATTAGTAACTAGAATCATAGGCTTAACCCTGCAAAACCTTTACATGGGTAAGAGGACAGACTACTTGAATAAGTAAGAACTAGAATCATAAAATCATAGAAAGGTTTGAGTTGGAAGGAACCTTAAAGATCATCTAGTTCCAACCCCCTGGAAGGAGACACAATCATGGATTTGCATAATAATGACTAGATTTAAACTTGCATGTATTTACATTATACTGTACACGTGGTCACACAATACACAACACTATATGCAATCCTATAAAAAAATCCAAAATAAAATTTTGCAACTTATTTCCTGATACAAAAAAGCTACTCCCTACAGTTATAATACTATGCTTAAATAGTTAGATATCAGAATTTTACTGTATCTGTTTAAATTGTGTTTCTATAATGAGAACATAACAAGGATGGTATAATTAAAGAAGATGTAATGAACCACTTTAAAGCAGACCCTCCAAATTTCTAGCTTTTAAAGTTAAGCTTGCTTAGCAGGCTTTCCCCTCCCCCAACTTACTCAATTAACAGTGATTAACATTGGTAGCAATTATAAGCATGCCCAGGGAAGAAGAAGGATTGACTCTTTGCCCTCCAGTTTTCCAATTTCACAGTTTTCCAACAACAACATCTATTGTTTGCTTTGTGCAGACATGAAGTGAATAACATACAAAATCTTGAAAGCTTGTTGTAGGTGGGTTTTCACTTTCCAAGGGTTTATTAGAGACTAGCAGTGAAAAGGCACTGAGGAAACCCAAGCTCACTCCGTACTGAAGATAGTTTCACTGCTGCTGCCATCCCACTGAGGAAGTTTAGGAATATACTTGGGAAAATGTACAGTGACTTTAGGGCCTACAGCTACAAAGCTTGCAAAGACACCACGGAGAAGCAAACCCTACCCAAAAGCACGGGTGATGACTGATGCACATATGCACTGCTCAGGACCCTTTCAACGGGTGAGCCACCACCTTCACAATTTATACAACTAAGCCTGAAACTTCATTGCACCCTAGATGACCACAAGATACAAAGTACAATCATTATTTTTTCATTAATTTTTCAGTTTGAAGTATCCTAAATATTGAGAGGATTGGGCCACAGATCAGCAGCATGGGGTCTTGACAGTGGTATGAGTTGTGTGTCCCTCAGCATGGCACAGGGACATGTGAGGGCAAGCAAGAGCACAAGACATGTCTTGAAGAACTGTCCTGGGTAAAAGGAGTCAGTCTGGCTGGAGTGAATCCAAAGGTGAACAATCCTATCTGCTGTCAGGCTTTGCTTCATGTGGGGGAAAGCTTCAGGAGAAAGGCTGGGTGGAAACTGGCACAGATACAGTGAGGATGACCAGGACCCCAGCAGGGAACAGAGAATAGGCCAGGTAACCGGTGTGTGTCACACATATAGTTCAAACACATAGGTTTTACTCAAAACATCTTTTGCTTCATGAATACTTTAAAAAAAGTCTGTGGTTTCCCGTGATGATTATGGTTCATTCCATTCAAACCCCAAAGTCCTTAATTGTTGACAGTATGTCAACACTTACCTCTTTTTCTCCATCAGAAAGTTAACAAACTGTGTTAAAAACTTATCTGGGGAAAAATTTAACAACTTACTAGGACTTTAATATTTATTCCACATCAATTTATTAATTTTTTTTAAAAACTGAGCCAGTAAGAATGGTTAATTGCTTGACCATTCTGTAACTGTTCTGGATATAAATCTCTCTACTCCTGTCAATCAAAGATGAATCATGTTTTGTTGCAAATGGTAAATTGCCATCACACTACAACACACAGATGGTCAGGCACCAACTGGTTAATAAAAGTTTTTACTTACAGCATGTGACCAAGGATACTAGATTAAAAACAGCAAGGCAGGCAAATATATTCCTTAAAGCCTGTGTAATAAACCACAAATATGTTCTTGATCTAGGGTATTTGTGAACCTCTGAGAGATTTTGGCAATAAAAACTAGAACAGGTTGGAGGGAGAGAGGTGTCTACATCTCCACTTTAGATTCTCCTCCAATACTAGAGTTCAGTGTGTGTTTACCAGGGGGCATTTATGACAACTGTAGATCTAGAGATGAAACAAAGAAGAAAATCAAGTTTTAATTCACTATTTACAACCCACCGATTAGTTGACTGGTTGTGCTTTATCACAACCATTTATCAACTATATTTCATTCACAGAAATCCTGCTAGTATACCAAGCCATTCTCTCCAAGTAAAATAAATACTTGAAACTTTCAAGATTTATTCTAGCAAATTGAAGAAGACATAAACAGTACTTTAAAAAGAGGTCATATCAAAAGATACCATTTACATTTTAGAAAATGACACACAGATATTCTACATCATCCTGAACTGAAGACAGAAGTCAAAAATCCTCTATCATACTGTCGTGATTTAGGAATGATATTCTCCAATTTATTACTCCCACTACAACCACACACTGCTCCCTCTCCTCTCCCCTCCCAGCTGGAGGCATCAAAGGCAAAGATCAAAGGTTGAGAAAAGAACGATTTACTGGAAACAGCAATGAGATAAGAAAATGAACAGTAACACCAACAATATTCCTAAGTAAAGGTATAAGAAAAAATGGATTTACATGGAAAGCCCCCAACAATAAACAATACCAGACTGCTCCACCCGCCACATTTACTCAACTGTAAGGGACCCCTTCTCCCCAGAAGAGAGTCCCATTCCCTCATCCCAGCAATGACATGAGGTGGTATAGAATAGCCTCTGTGTCATAGCCATGTCCCCTCCCAACTACTGCAAAAAAATGAACCCTGCCCTGGCTGGAACCAGTAGATATATATAGAAGATATAAAAGAGGCTGGAATGATGAACCCTAACCCTAACTCTACTCTTGAAAACACAGTTTAGTATTTCTGTATGAATGGATACACCATCTGCTTCATTGATTCAGCTAATATTTACAATTCATCAGAAAGGCCAAAAAAAATAACAGTTCTCCTTTGCTTCTATCAGACCTTTGCAATTATCAGGCAGCTACCAACACTAATCTTTATTTCAGGCTGTTCTGAGCGCATTCCAGAGCCTGCTGCCAATGGGCACAAGTAATCATAGGGGAAACCTATTTTCACCAAAAAAACCCCAAAACCAAAACAAAACAAAAAAACCAAACAAACAAACCAAAACCCAATGGTACAACTAAAATGATTTATTCATCCTTAATTATTAAAGGATTCTAAAAATAGAACAAACTTGCAGATACTTCTTGCCTTCAGAACAGCTTAGTTTGGCAGGTTCTCAGACTCTGGCTACATAGACACTCTTGTCTCTTGCAAAGCCAAAATGTATGATGGGATGGAAAACAATGTAGTCCTTTCTCATTTCATCTCCAAGCAAAAGGATCAGATGTTCAATACACTTCACAACTGCAAGGCAGGGGCCTTCCACAACTGGAGATACCCTGGGGCAGCACAAGAACATTGTGTTGGCCAATCCCAGCCCTTGCCTGCACCTCCTAAGGGGAGGATTAAGGAGCACAGTATTGTCCTTCTCAACATCACCATCAAATTTATCTGTTGGTTAGATTTACATAAGTTGAATTTTTTTTCTTTTTACTTTTTTCAAAGAGTAGATTGTAATGCTACCGGTTCCTTCTAATGGCATGTATGTACCTTCCTCCTCTCATGACATTCACAATGAAATGTATCACAGTCTGCAAAGTAAAAGATTTTATTTTTTTTAAATCTCCCTCAAACATAAGTTTTGTCATCTGCTCTCATCCAAAATAAGGCATTCTCTGTCCTTCCTTGATGAACTTCTGCAATAGCTTCCTCACCTTATCTATTCCTGACCTCAATTATTTCAGCCTCATATTCATGTTCTGAACTCCAACTCAGAGTTTGATCTGGTCTTCCGCACTATTTTGGCTCTGACCTGACAAAGCAGTGACTTACTGAAGCTATGTTCCATTCAGAATGAGGACTGAAAATGAAAGATTGGAGGTCTGGCCATTACAGTCTGGAGATTTCAAACAGTGCCACCTACCAAGTTCCAGAACTCCACACTCTTTCCAGTCACTTTGGAAAGGCTTTTACTCTCATGTATATCTCCAAAATAGCTAGGTTCCACATACAAAAGCCTTACACATTGATGGGCAAATTTATGATATATTTAAATAACAAGTTTCTCTACTGTCTGTAGGAAAAAATTGCTATTTTAGCAAGGCCCACATAAACAAGGGTTTGAGCTCCCTCTGCAGGCTCCATGTCTGTAATTAACTAAGAAAAGCTTTTCCCATGGCCACGCAGTCATAAACGAATAATGATGATGTGCAGAAACAAAAATGTTTTGACAGGATTTGGCATGAGAGTAGTTGAAATTATCATTTATGTTTTTCTTTAAATCAGACATTCGGAGAAAACTGTGGCCTAGTGTAAACAGGTGCACTCCACCGCAGTGAAAGAGAGCACCAGACACTTCGCTTCAAAGTGGCTTTAGCTAATTTTGTGTTAATTTGAATGGCAACTTAAATAAATAATGATAACTAACTACAAGAGCTAGTACCTAGGGAAAGCATTAGGAGAAAAGAGTGCCATCAAGATGGAACAGTGGGGAAATAAATGTAAAAGGTTAACTTTTCACTTTTAACTAGGAAAGCAGATTATGCTACAGCACCAGACATACTGATTTAGTGGTATAGAGTATCTGGAGTGTACACAGTATTAAAATCACAGAGATTTCTATCCCAAGTAGCATCAGATCTGCACACTCAAAAGCTAAATCAGCTCTAAGTTTCACTGGAGCCACTATCTAATGGAATTTCATACAGGATTAGGCCAGAAATGTGGATTTCTTTGACATTTCCAGTCTGGTCATTAAAAAGAAGTCTCCTTTTTCAAGCTAATAGCATTTTTCTTTTGCCTTTTCACACTGGGGGGAAAACTAGGATTTAGAGACTATATATAATCTTGGGAAAAGCTACTCAGATTAAACAGTGATAAGAATATGAGAGAAAATATATTTCATAAACAAAGATATATAATAATGTTAACTTGAAATACATATCCGTGTTTAGCAGCTCACTTCTGATCCCAACTTTCACTGTATTTCAGCCTCAGTCTATTTTGGCTGGAAGTTTTCAGGTACGAAACCCACAAAACCAGAATGTAAGCCCACAAAACCAGAATGTAACAGTGCAGCTAAGAGCTTATTTAACAGCCACAAAAATCAGAAAAAACAAACAGGCAAAAATATTAGAAAACAATGATTCATCTCATCTTTCTCAGCAAGTGAGAGAAAAAAAATAAGATTTTGACTAGATAGTACTAAGACAGTTCTTGTAGAAGACACTGTTCTTTAGTCACATGTTTCTCATTAATCATTTCTAATTGACATTCAGGCAAAATTTTCTGTGATTCGCTCTGTTTACATGTCATGTTACACTCTCTTCCTGTTCTTGTATCTTTGAGGTCTATGCATGCTAACATTTTTAGATAATTGCCCTATTTTTGTACTGCATCCTCTTAGAGGTAAGACTGTATCACACTGTGGAGAGATCTATCATCTCTGATATGCAGAAGAGCTCTCTCTCTGGGGCCAGAAACAGTATTGAAGATTCACTACGGAAGCTCCGCTCTGCTCATCAGCCTGCATACAGCTGAGACCCTCTTACTGTAACACAGCTTTTTTCTGTTTGTTGACATGAGCTATATATAAACCAAGTGGCAGCCAGATACTAGTGATGCTTCCTACAGATCAGTACTGGGACCAATACTGTTTCAAATCTCTGTCAGCAGCCTGGACTACAGAATGGAGCGCGCCCTCGGTACCTCTATAGATGGTCTCAAATTGGGCGTGTAAAGGGTATGTGGAAGCACTACTGGGCTGCTATTCAGAGAGAGCTCAATAGGCCAGAGAAGTGAAATGATGATGAACTTCATGCAGAACCTCACCAAAAGCAAGTGCAAACTACTGTAAGTGGGCAGTAAGAGCCCCATATTGGAGGTGAGGAGTCACCAGGATACAAAGCATCTTTTCAGAGTAATGTCGGAGGAGTCAGGATGGACAGTTGAACATGACCCTGAATGTTCCTTTGCAATTAAAAAGGTCAGTTATATGCTGTATTAGCAAAAGTGTAGTCATCTGGTCAAAGGAAATGGCTTATTCTCTGTTTGGCACTTGTGGCAATGCATCAGGAGTACTGTGCTATAGCCTTCTTTCTGTACAAGACACCAACATACCATGATGAGTCCATCAGAATACCATCAAGGTTCTAGGGAAGTAAGAACATGATGAATGGGGAGAATCTGAGAATAGTAGGTTTGTTGAACCTTTAGAAGGAAAGGCTATGTAAGGATACCTTTGCTGTCTTCAAGGACCCTCAATGGTACAGTGTGGAAGGGTGGAATCAGAGATGCACAATGACATGAAAAAGACAATGGATACAACTTGTAACAAAAGAATATCTGACTAGGTGAGAGGCAGAAGTCATTCACAGTGAAGTGGTCTAATACTGCAACAGGTCTTCACTCTGAGAATCAACTAGGAAAGACCCTGATCAGCCTGTTCTAAGTGAACTGTGTCGGACATGGGGACCCATCATTTCCAGAGGGCCCTTTCTTACCTGAATTCCAGCAAAAGCCCATGATCCAATCGCCAGGATTGTTAATGGATATCCTTATGTACCATAGACATTACCTGAGCTATCTCTGCTGTCCCATGCAATGGCCAAAAGACAAATAGAGATGTCTACAAAACACCCTGTACGTGCACAGACCAGCTCTCACACATACAAGCACAGCAATTCTGCTGAAACAAGGACACATCAGGTTTCCTGCACATGCTTCCCATCCTTGCTCCAGCTTCCACATAGCAAGTCATGTCCTTTATATGAGCCAAGACAAACTGTGCAGTAGTGCTATGCCGAAACTGCATTGGGTAGTCTGCACAGGGCTGCAACAGGACATGCAGATGACATCACTCACAGCTAACTTGGGGAGCTTCACATCAACTTAGATACCACTGTTATGGTAAGTCCTTCTCATTCTTACACTGCATCTGTCACAACACATTGAAGGATCTGTTCCAAAGAGCTTTAGACGTGATTTAAAAAATATCTACCTCATCTAAAAATCTAACTAATAATCATACTATACATATATGTTAAGTCATTTGAAACCCCCACCCCCAAACCTCTTTTTCACTGAAGCCCTTCATGTTTGTTTTGGTTAACCAAGGCTCAGATTTAAATGGAATATTTTACCTGTAGCAAATCATAGTTACAAATTACATAGTTTTACATTATAGTTACAAATTCACGAACCATTAGCTACCGACCTGGTGATCTGATACCCTGCTTATAATGGCACCCACATTTTAAAAAGCATTTTTCATCAAAAAGTCAGTATCATTATCCCCATTTTTTAACAGATGAAAAAACTGAGGCAATAAAATAAGGAACTGATTGGATCAAGGTCAGGTAGCAAGCTAGCAGCAGAGACAGGAATAAAAACAAGGTGGCCTAAGACCTAGTGCAATGTGCCTCACTGTCATTTCCTCACCCCAATGTCTCTTTTGTCTGGGTTCCTGCATTTCAATTTACCCTTTCTCAAGTATATTAACTTACTTTGAGGGAAAAATATTCTAATTTTTTGCTTGTGTGACTGCTCCCTCTATTGTGATCTTTATAGGTACTCAGATACCTTCCTATATAGTTAAAATATGAACTAAAAGATTCAGCAAATGAGATTATACATACGCTTTCTAAGGTTAATTTAATGGTGACAGAATCTTGATTTCCTCATCCCTGCACAGATAGTTATCATGTGCTGAAAGCTTTTCTTACTCTTTTAGTGCTCTTAGTGTTGACAACTAACCAATTAGTCTCTTCCTTGGCCTGTACTAATACACTGTTTAGGAGTACTGTGGATAATTAATTAAATAAGAGCAGAGATGCCAGAAGGATACAAGATTCACCAGTTGTTATCTTACCTTATTGTTATTTACCGTCCTTCTAACCAGCTTTTGATTCTAATTTATTTGGGCTTAGTCTTCATTAAGTATTTTGCCAAAAGTTATACCAAAATGGCTGGTTTAATTTTTTTTTTCTCGTTTTGTGCAACAAATCAGTAATTCTATCAAGAAAATAATTGTATTTATTTGATAGAAGAGAAGACAAATTTTTTAATACTGAAGCTCCTCAGAATCCATAGTGTCTCACTTGGAAGTCTAAAGGCATGACTACACTCCGCAGTTAAATATAACACAAGCCATCAGCATTCAAGCTAGCTGCAGAAGGGGGCTCAGAAACTCAGCAGGGCTTTTCAGCATTAATACCAAAATGAGCGTCTCTGCACAGACATACAGCTGTGCTATGTAGAAGTACTCATATGGATCAGTACTAGCTCAGGTAGAATGAGTATGTACTACACCACTTCCTATTGTACAACACAAACACATTGAAAGCATTTTTGAAAGACAGTCTCACTTGCCACAGACAAGTTGCAAAACAGCAATTAAGTGCCTGAAATACCAGGTGGTACTGAAGCCTCTAAGTCTGGGAAAGTAATCCAAAGCTTTGCCTTCCTGGATGAAAGGACATCATCTAAGTGCCAGAAGGCCTGCTACTGTGTATGCCGAAAGGCACCACTGTGATAGCCCCACACACTGGAGGCAGTTAGTGATTCACAAATTTGCACATAGGACCCTTCAGAGCTGCAAAGCTCGCAGGGATTATGCCTAGAAGCCAAGGAGAACAGTGAAGCACAGCTGCATGGGTATTCTTTAAAAGTGCAGCAAGATGAGGAGAGAAAAGTGGTGAAAAAGCTGCAAGCCCCAGAATAAATGCTGTGCAGTCCTGCACATTTGACATGGCAAATGAAAGTGTTAGCGAATATGTAAGTAACTACATAGCTCCTGGTGGCTCACGTAATACCTACTCACCTGGCATGATCCGATTCAGCAAGGTATTCAAAGCATGTCCACAAGTAAAATTTTTCACCTGTTCCCACCAGCCTCACTACAAAGTTAGTCACCCCAAGTTTCTCACAATGCTGTACTGAGGACATCTAACATACATCTTTACCCTTAACTGAAACATCAAACACTACTTATTTAAAACTTACAACATATAGATGTAAATGTTGCAGTGATTCTTCTCTTATCAATTCCTAAAGAAAAGATATATTTCACATTAGACATTGAAAATGAGTTATTCTGCAATTCTGGATACATTTTGCAATAGTAAAAAATTATTGCTTTGCTATGGGATGAAAACAGGTTTGATTTTTAAATCACTTTTTTTTTTTTAAATAGGAGATTATAAGAAGCATCCCACCTATCTGATAGGAACATATAAGAATTTTCATTACAAATATGTCCCATTTGTCTTGGAGTTCCTTGTCTTAATTACTCTTGAAAAATGGATTATCTCAGAGAGAGATTAAAAAAGACGCACTGAACAGTTCTCAGCATCTCAGATGCCTCACAAGTGGAACAGTAATGTGACAACAGGAATTCTTTCTTTTTGAAGTTTGATGAAGTGTAGTAACAGCCAAAAGCCCAAGGTGATGTCCTTCATCTGAATGCTCATCACGCTTAGCCCTACCTAATTTCTCAACTCCTCTGGGGTTAGTCAGGATCCATTCATAATCCCAAAGTCACCATTTGCTGCCACTTCCAGAGACCTGGCAGCTTGATATGTACTAGTAAATCAAATACTTCCCAGAAACACTCCTGAGCACTAGAATATGAACATCTACATTTTAAATTGTTAAAATTGCTCTTGAAATGCTCTTCATTTATGCCAGCTACCACTCTCCAAGACAATTTGCAGGCACAGTTCAAAAGTGAGAACATTGCAGGAACCATTCCAAATAAGCAGGTGGATCTGGCCACAAATTGCTTTTGAAAACTCAGATAATTTACACCATAAACATCAGCTGTTCTGTGCAGTGGCACTCAGCACATGGGGATGATCCTGTATACATCTTATTGAATAGTCCAGACATAGTGTAAAAATCCACTTGCAGTGAAACTAAGGCTCATCCTCGTGATGAGCATTTGTTGCTTCTCTCAAAAAAGCACCAAACACTAGTAACACGTAGCTGCTGGTAAAATAAAAAACACTTGCACACCTTTCCTTCCTTAATATTTTCCAATGTTCCTGAGAAGTTCTTGGGTTCTAGAGTGTCCTGGAGCTCTCCACCTCTTTAGAAGGATACTCTTCAGTATCTTTCTTTTCTGAAAGTGATTTTCCATTAAGCCAACTCATTCCTTTCTGATAAGCCTGATCTGGCTTGGTCATCACTTGATCCTTCAATGTACTTGCCTGATCAGTTATCCTACTGTGGCCATGAAAGTCCACACAAATTGATGTTTATTCAGTTGCTAGATCATGGGCTTAGCCTTGCACTGGAAGATACAAGAAAGATTTACACCCACAAAACCCCAGCCAATTAAGTACCCAACTGGAAGAGATGATAATTTAAGGAAATGCCATTGAGGTGAGGATAGAGTTTAAAAAGCAGTTTGGAGTTGCCCACACTTTTCTGATTTTGGATATCTCAGCTTCTTACATAAGAAGAGAAGGTAGAAACTCTTTCTTGAATGTCCCTGAATGAAGTTTTAAAGTTTGAGTCGAGCTTACTTTAACTCAATATTCATGATAGAAAACAAATTAGACTGACAGCTTTCACTTTGGGTTTTAAGGCATGAGGGAAGAGAATATCCCTCCATGAACTAAGCGTACATCAGAATGGATTTTTAATCTATTTTTAACAGTAATTTATCCACTTGCCGTGCATTATGCTACAGCACATCATGGTAAACTGCATTTTTACATGGCTGCATTACAGTTTCAGACATTTTATTACATAATCTCTAATGACATTTTTCCTGCTGTATTCATCTTGGAAGAACAATGCAAAATTGGGGACAACAATGCAAATGCAGTTTTCATATCATGCCTGCTTAAGATACAGGGATAATAATGTTATACAGTATTTATTAATGCTTTCTCAATCAATATGTTAAGATTACTGAATTCTTTGTGTCATGGGGTTCAGTTGCTTAAATTTGGTAGTCAGAAGATATTATAAGAAATAAAAGACTGAAGCTAATCCAACATAAATGTGATCCTAAATTTTTTTTACTGTATTTAACTGGTGTTATCCATTAGGGCTGGAATCTCAGTGAGAGGGGAAAGATGGAGAAGCAGTTGAAGTGAGTGAAAAAGACATGTCCCTTCTGCTTTCAGTAGAAGTCAAAAATGTTGGGAGTGCTGTTTAAACTCCATTTTCTTCATATGGGTGACATTATTTAAAAAAATAAATAAAAAATAGTGCCTCAGTGATAACATAGATATTTACATGTAAAACTGTAGCTGACATATGATGGCATACAGCAGTATCTTTAGTAGCCAGGTATGAGATGCATAAAACATGTGCAAGTGAACCAGGACTGGTCCTCTGTATGGCATAATACTGTAATGACCTTTTTTTTTGTAAAAATTGCCTCCTGAAAGTTCCTAATATTTGATCAAGCATCCTGTTCTAAAAATTATACATTCACATTTCACTGGCTGTGCATCAATATCATCCATATATATCTTTGATGTACATGTTTTAAATAAACTGTCATTATTAACTAGCAATAAACAAACAGTTTGTTTTAAGAGCAGAAGAAGCAGCTTTCCTAGAACGAGTTCTTTTTAGTCCATTATCTATCTCAACCGCCACCTCAAGTGGAAGCCTGGTAGAAGATACCAGAATCAGTTCCTTGTAGTATCTCCTCATTTTTTTGAAGATAATCAAGGACAAGGTGGCACAAGATAATTAGCCACAAGTATCATTAGCTCCCTGAATCATCTTCACAACTGATACTGAGCTCCTGCAGGCAGCCCTGGCTTAGAGTGTGGGACTCCCAGGGAAGGTATTTCAACACAAGAAAGAGGCCCTACATCAGGGAAGAAGGAGCTATGCATATGAATGACTACATCTTGCCCACTGATAGGAGAACTCCTCAGTATTTCCAGCTCCTCACTGCTGGGGTAAAGCAGTTTACCACAGGGATACCAGACTGTTTCTGTGGCCTGGTTTGTTTGGTTGGGTTTTTTTGTTTTCTTTTGGGGTTTTTTTGACTGTTTTCCAATAGGAACACTGTTCAAAAAAGCATCCATTTATTAACTCTGGAATAACTGTGCATTTTTTTGTTAAAGAAAAAAAAAGAAAATAACAAAAAAGGGGGGGAAGGGGGGAAACACTCCTCATATCAATCTAAACAAATAATTGGCCTGCAGCCTGCATTTGTAATTAATAACATCTGTAGATTGAGTGTTGTATTGGAGATGGAAGATTGGAGTTTTGCCACCAGGTTTATACCCCAGTTTTACTGTAGTGTGGATGTCAGTCCCTGTTTTGAAACTGCATACCCAGAGGCAAGTTCACAATTCCCCTAGATATCTCAACAAAAGGTTCTAATTCTCAAAGGCATGAAACAGTTTCTTAGTTTTGAAAATAACATAAATATGAATTCAAGAGTTTATATTTAGACAACAAAGTTTAAAATTTCAATCTCAGTAATCCATTGTCTCAGTTTTTCCATCTTTAAAAGTAAAACTACTGAGATTTTTAGCAAGTGATTTTATTTTCTTGGATAAGAAGTCCTGTATTTGCTATGTATTCTTATTTAATAATGTTAAAAAGGTTGGATTTGCATTTTACAAAGTAAGTATTTACAAGTAACATGAAAGACTGTTTTTTTCATTTGGCACCTTATTTCTAGGCAAAACACCATTATCAATAAGAAAAGTTTTATAGATAATATAGACAATTTTACTACAAAAATTTCAGAATACATACAGTTACATTAGGACAGAATTTTACAAGTATCCACAAAAAATAATTACATTTTTTATTTTGAACATCCAGCTTCCGTTCAAGCGAGACATATAAGAATGCATACTTAATCCTGATGTAAAACCATGGATCTTGTCAATGCTTACCAGGGCTTAGAAAGCTAGAGAATGCTGTTGTTACAATGAAGGGTATGGCACACTTGCAATTTCACTACTACGACTTTAATGCTTGAATACTACTACATCTTACCAGTAGGCTGCACTGTTACATCTTTTTAGACGTTAGCAATGTTAATGACACACAGTGCCATCTGCAACTTTCTACATAATATCTGACCTTTACTTCCATTCAACCCTCATTATTTTTTCTTCACGCAGTGTTTCTATCGCCCAGATTTTATTTCATAATAGAAAATAAGAAGAAAACCAAAATGCTGGAATATTTTTTAGCACATCAAAAATGGGACATGGCTACTTGAATGGTATATTGGATTGCATTAGTCAATTCCTATAACTGTCACTATTTGAAACATGGCAATATCTATATCAAATTATGAATTACCTTAGTCGAATATCTCAGTAACAGAAATGATTCATTTCAGTATTGATTAAATCATTTAGACCTTTGAAATCTTAAAAGAACAAACTGGTAGAATAAACAGTGGTCCTGATCCAGCAAACCCTTGTTCAAATGAAGAGCATGTGAGCCTTCAGTTATGACAATTGTATCTTAAATTGGACTGCCTTCTCAAGGAGGATTTAAAATGTAAAATTCTGGACAAATGAGTGTTATCAATCAAATAACCTGTTCTTACTGCTATTTTGAAAATGGCCAAGCCTAAATATATAAACATCTACAATGTCTTCATAATGAATAATTTTCAGTTTTTCCATTCCATGAAATTTGTATAATCAAATAATTGGATCCTGATCTTGTATTTACAAAAAATTAAAATTCAATACTTAGATCAATAGGATTTCTAGATGTATAAGAAAGGAAGAATTTTGTGCCGAATATATGTGTACCCAGCTGCAAAGGTTACTGGCAAGGGTTAGGTTAATAAGTACAGATAACGAATACTTACATTAGAATACGTATCTATTTTATATATATTTATATGTGTAGATACACACACGTTCCCACACAGACATACACACATATTTATATAAAAGTTTAAAATAAACCACATTCTCTTAGTTCATTGGTAAACAAGATATACTAGTTTAAACATCTTAGCAGTGCCAAAGATTTTTTTCCACTTTCTGTCCTACTTTCACACCAAAATTACAATTTCATATTTCATAAAAAGGCACTGAAACGTAAAATGGGCCAACATCAAAATATAACAAGGAAGCAAAGATAAATTAGAGGAATTCTTTGGTTCTTTCACTAACTAATCAGAGATATACAGAAAAGGACCTTTTAAGTTTAATGATACCTGCTCATTAAATGATGCTAAACACTAAAATACCAGGAACAGCAGGGAATTTCAGTTTACATTAGAGAAAAAAATAAAAGGGTAAAAATGACTGAAGTTGGCCAGTTCAAGCTGATAGGGCACTTCAAATGAATAACAGAAGAATAAAAGAGACACTCTAGGTTAAATTAGGTTCTCCTATGCCTTTTCTTGAAAGTGCTTAACTTCACAAATTTTATTTGAATTAACTAACCTGCCAAAATCAAAGACTTGAATAAGGGTAAAGTTAAACAAGCAACTATACTTCACAGTAAGTTTACCCATTAAACAGCAGATAAAACCTCTGCATAAGAAAAGATGGGGGGAATAGTTTTAGAACATGCATTTTTTTCCTTCTCTAGTCAGGAAAATGTCATCCCTTTCATATTTTTGAAGTAAAGCTGTACTTCAGAATAAAATTATTCAGATATGGAACTTAATTCCTCTAACAATTTGTTTATAAGAATCCTGTTTTTCTAAGTTCAGCACAGTTTTCTTTCTCTCCATTTGAAAGATAAAATACTTGAGTATTACGATTTTATTATAGCATTTAAGATACTAAACAATTAATTACACTGTATTCCCTGACTGATAACTTTTGCAAATACATTGTAAAGCACTTAAAGGAAAATAATCTATTTGAAGAAATGGACAAAGTTGAAGGAGAAAAAACAAAGTTTGTAAATAAGAATGTGGCTTTAGATCTTTCTCAAAATACATGACATGCCCTATGTTAATTTTGTTTGAAAGGGATTATATTTATCATGAAGAATAAAAAATATTTCCATTCTGTGGGTTTTTTTCCTGTGCTGGAAGTTTTAACACAGTAATAAAAATACATATTTCATATATATTCAAGCTGTTCCTCACACTTCCATTGATTTTTTTCCTTAAATAAATAAATAAATAAATAAATTTAAAGAAAAAGGAAAAAACAAACCACAAGCAAACCAAGCAAAAAAAACCAACCAACAAACCAACCAAACTAAAAACCCCCACTTTATTATTCAGGGAAACTTCTCCTAACAGACCAGTTAGACATGTTTTAACTACAAAAACTCCAGTCCTAAAAGTGGATCCTTGTAGGCTGCACAACTTGCTTGAAAGACTCTGCTCACTGACTAGTATTTGGAGCATTTTGTTAGCTATTTTTAGCTGGCATTTTAGCAATTTGAGAAAGGGGTAGAGTGAGAGAAAGAGGAGAAAGGAGCAAAAATGGATCTGGCTGTATACAGATAGCAAGCAACTCTCTCCCTCTGGGTCTTTCTCAGGTAGAGTGAGTGTCTCTGTTCCTTACTGTCCCTCCCAGAAACATCCGCCTTTGTGAAGTAATGCTTAGCCTGAGGATGCAACACTGGATTGGGACACAAGAGCTGTGATATTGGTCACTGACAGAAAAGGAAAAAAAAATTGCATTTGATTTTCAGAGATGATAAGCAGTCATGGTTGCCAAGCATGGCCCATTCATCTCACAGATTTAAATGTTAAACCCACAAGACTCGGGTGATGGTTGTCTACCTCACTGAGGGACTGTGTGATTATTCTCATGGCTTTGAAGCAATCCAAATGCTGTATGTGTGGCAGGAATGCAAACAAATACAACTCCAAAGTAAGAGGTGCCAGGACATTTGTTCTCTTTTGTCACGGACTGACAGTAGACTCTTCAGATAGCCACCTCCAAGGCAATAAACCCCATGCCTTCATCTAGGTAAGTGCAATCACCTTTAAACTTTGTCGTCAAAAACAAAGCTGTTGCATCAAAATACCACTATATAAAGGTGCTGAGTGATGGGTGCTGTGTCAGCCTTAGAAGAAACATTAGATTGCTTTATTATGCCACAGCTCTTACTGGTAAGATGCCAGAGAGCATCACCCATCTGGAAGGAATCTGAACAACTGAAAAAGGCACCGTAGCTGTTGTAGGATAACAATGTATGAAAACTCCATATATATGGTGTTAGATGGAATCAAACATATGAGAAATATCTCTGCTCTAGAAAAGTTGCCATAAAAAGACATGACAAATTAATAATGGGGTTGAGATAAAGTAAAAAAAAACATGATGAACATTATGCACTAGAATAAGTTTTATTCCCCACTTTAACTGTTACTTCTGCCTTATCTTTAAGAAAATTAATAGTTCACTTCCTGTGAAAAAGCCATGCAAATGTCTTGGCCCTTGCAACCAATCTTACAGCATCAATCAAGGAACAGTCTCATGTGTATGCTCAGAAGTACATAAAGGCTCTCCCAGAGTTCACTGTGAACAGCTAAACTTACTGTAGCATAAAGAACACTGAGTTATGTTTCCCCATGCCTTAGCAATACAATCAGAGCTAACAAGGGTATGGAAGCTCAGATACAACTTTTTATTCACACCTGCACCGGGTTGACTCAAGTAAATACACCCAAGCATCTCCCATTTGTGTGAAACTCAGCAGTGCAGAACTGCCTCAGAGTTATTTCTCCCAGTTAGAATACTATCAGCATGCATCAGAATAAAGCACTGGCTGCACTCTCTGTCTTCTCAGTCCACACCACATAACACTGGAGAGTATTTCATGCTGAAGGCCTAAGCAGAACATGAAAAAGATGAAATAGCACTACCAGTCTCATTAAACTGAAAATTATATACCACCCCAGAATGAAATTTAGGAAGTGAGGGTAGACTTCCATTCAGTAAGAGAAAAGAAACTGATTTGATATTTTCATGGTTACCAACATCATGAACAAAAAAACTTTTTAACTGAGCAATATAAAGTTACAGAAAATGAGGAGCTAGAAAAAGTTGTCCTTGCTTGTTAGAAAAACTAGCAAGGGATTAGTTAAGATTAGTTAAGCCTCATTGAGAAAGTCATCTGTAGGACAGCATTGACAACTATGTAATTACATCATCAGATACACTGACTTAACAGCTTATTCATTCCCATAGTAAACATGGATGAGAACAAACAGGATGTTATTATCTTCATTCTCATTAGTATTTTTACTACAAGTGACTGGTAACATCAGATGAGAAGCCCCACTGATACAGGTATTCTATGAGCCACAGCAAGAGACACCACTACCAAAGAACTCATAGTCTGATCAAAGACATCTTGCAGAATAATTTAGAGGAATTTTATCCTTTCCCAGACTTTCACATTTTATTCTATTTATTTTTGCATCATGTTCTACAACAAATATTTCTTTAGCTATTATTCTTAACTATTTCTCCTATTCTTAAATCATATTAAGTCATATAATTTCTTTTCATCAGCAAAAATTCTCTCCCGTAGCATAAAAGAAGAGCTGGCAGATCTGGGGTTGTTCAGCTCAAATGTCTACCTGATTCCCTGTTTTTTGCAAAGAGGGAATAGAAACCTGCATCCTGAATACTATCTGACTCCCCGACTACTTCACTCTATGAATGTTTTGGGAATGTTATTTACAGTAATGATTAGAATACTGGTACATGCCACAGCATTACATTCCACAAATATTCATACAATATCTTAACTAGACCCTCTAGCTGAATATTACATGCCATTCAAGCTCTAACCAGTGTCACAGAATTTAGAGGTAGGAAAAATTTCACCAGGCCATCAATCCAGTTGATGCTACTTAAAAGCCAATATGCTCTTTCAAAAAATGATGTATTAAGTATTGTAACTATTGCTGTACTTTGTCAAAAGCTGAGAAGTACTTTGGTGATGCAAGAATAAATGCACTGATATTAAGACCGGGTGGGATTGCCTGCCACCCTGGAAAATAGTTTGCAAACCCACCTGCCTGCCCAAGAATATTCAGCTATTTTACCCAAGTCATGAGAGCAATGGCTCCCCTTTAGAGACCAGCAAGTTACACAGTTCTAAACCAGACACATGTTGGATTGTGTGCAGTCTATAGTACACAAATGAGAAATTCTATTTCAGGTTTATCTTTAATAGTTCTACTATTTTACTTAATTACCTCTGGTTTTGCTCCTATACTGAGTTCTATCTATACACATCTGATTGTTGATCCTAGCATTCATTTTCTTTTCTTTTACTCTGCCTGCATTCCCTTTAATATCATTCTCCTTCTTTGTCTAATTTTCTCACTCTGCTCTTCCTTTATCTCAGTTTTATCTAGTTATTCCTTTATTATGAAAAACAAACAAACCAAAACCAATCAAACCTGACTTAATTTTGAAGAACATATTAAGAAGTCGTTCTTTCACTTCTAGTTCCCTTCTCTCTCCCCTCTTACTTCCTTTTTCCTTCCCATCTCAGTCATTTATTCTAGAGTTTCTATTCCTTTAGGCCCTCCTAGCCTTAAAATCTGTGCAGCTTTATTGAAAACATTACTTATTGGCTTATTTAAAGTAGTGAAAAAACACAAATTAACACAAAACGGGTCTAACTGAATCTAGCACCCTAACACATATCTCAAATAAAGCAATCTGAATGGCTTTTGGCCCATTTTGAAGGACAATGTGGCATCCAGTTGATTAAAACAAACATGTCCTCTTTTCTGACCAAATTAATACCCATTATATTAGTAAATGCCCTCTTTGGTAACACAGGTTGATGGATAGTGTTTTCTTCTTTTGAAATAATTTTTAAGGTTTTGATATTACTTTATTTACAAATGAATCTAGTACCTGTAGTAGTGGTCACAATTCTTAGATATGTCACCAGAATATATTCCTTTAATAGGTAAATTATTGGCTGAACTATCCATGACTCTAGGAACTGGAATTCCTTTTTTTGGGGGGAGGCTATCAAACTATACTAAGTATCATCAAGCTGCTCCAGCTGTGGAACAACCCCAGCACAGAATCAGACTCAAAGATTCCATACAATGTCAGTTATAAATGACAAAATTATTTACACCTGAAAGCAAATACAGTGTGCTAGGTGCTTTCCACAGAGAAGGGAAGTGATGTGGCTAGCACGTAATTCCAGTAAATGAAGTCACATTTCTTAATCTGCAAACTGGTAATAATAGAACCTGCCTTCTTTAGAAATTGCAAAAACAAAAGTGAGAAACCACCATCCTAGAACAATGTATTGCTATTACAGCCCCAAAATTTTTCTTGCCCAATGCCAAAATCTAAAGAGAATATATACTGAAAGACTAAAATTAAGCATTATCTTAAAATGGATTGGCTGATATGGTAGCTATGTTAACCATACTAGGAGTTGTACTCCTGTGTCCTTTCACTCTCCCTACCATTATGTATTTGCTTCCTGAACAGATTCTGAAATAACTTAAACTGCTTACATTCCACATTTTTTTTTGTAATAGGAAGAGGCAAATAATATCTTCCAAAATGAAAAAGAAGTCAGAAACATATCCCTTTTTCCTACTGTATATGGCAATGTATTGAAGCTGGCCAGTGAGATTAAGAACACACATGATCATCTCAATTCTTTTAGATGGGAGAGAAAGGTCAGGAACTTATCTAAGAAAAAGTCTAGATAAGGTGATATAGAAGCTTTCTTTATGCTGCTTTTAAAGAACTTCATCAGAGAGTGGTATTTGACCCTACCAAAGGTAAGCAGAGTCCAGAGATTGTCTTTAAAACTAAATATTTCTCAGCAGTTACCTATAAATTCCATCTGAGATTGCACCACTTTCCATTACAACTAGAACAAAAAAAGACAGTGCATTGTTCCTTAGTATTTCTTCACTTTACCATAATAAAAATTGATACCCGAGTTGCATCTTTGATCCATGTTTCATAGATAAACCTCAGTCTTCCATCATGGAGAGACATCTCTAACATGTTTTGACAGTTTAGCAATATCTAATTTAGATTTAAAATACTCTTACGTACCAGGGGGGAAAAAAAACCTGTCTGTATTGTTTGGACTTTATGTTTCTAAAGAGAAGTACAAAGGCAGGATTTAGCTTCACATTAAAGTATTAAAATTTAGGTGGTAACATATATATTCAGTTTCTAATTGATTACAATTAAAAAAAAATCTGTACTTCCTTCTACAGTCTGTGCAGTACATAGAGCCTAGAAAGAAATGAAACTTCCCATTTACAAAAGTCCTTAGTTGACTAAATGTTAAATGTTATTATTTTGGATGACCTAGGATATCATGCCCAATTTTCAACTGTCAGTCCAGGAGTATAGAGGTCTCCCATTAGATCTGCTAAGCCACTGTGGGCATCTCAGATATCTAAAAATCAAAAAACCCTGAGGCATCACTAGTGACACTAGAAAAGTTTGTTTAGGCAAATAAATCCCACTCTAGACACCTACTTAAGGGCAAGTAAAATCACTCTCCAGATGCAGCTGAAGATTGAAGTGGGAGCTCCATTCACTACAAACTAAAACTTTGCCACCTACTGGAAGTGCAGACACCTATGACCAGGCATGTATATCCAGGTGCTTCAGTCTGAGTGCTGACCCTTATTCAAGGTGCATTCAGGTTTGTCAGCTGGACAACATCACTGAAAAGGAATTAAAAATGGTATGCAGTGAAAACAGAAAGAAGCTGCTCAATACGTGTCTGACACGGCCCCATATGGAAGCTGCTCAAATGAACTTTTTTTGTAGAAAAGTGACATTCCCTTAGAATTTCTTTTTACCAAAAATTAATATAATTGGATTTTAAGAACTTGCTATCAAACTCAATTACACCTAAGATGACAAAGTTATTCTCCATTTTTTCTCATATGAAAACCTGTAACTAGTTTCTCATTTTCCCTATTTAAATATGCATCCCTGTTTTTCCTAGACTTAAACACATCTTTTAAGAAAACACAATGTAGATTTGTATGTCACTTTATTAGTCCGGTTTTGTAGGAGAAGAACTACACAATCACCAGAACCATTCTCACATCTACCATATCAATGTGCAAGAAAATATTTATACAGCACATCTTAGCCACTGGTGACTGTGCATTCATACTCATCATTACATTTTGGCCTAATGAGAAGTTTCCTAATCAGCAGTGGGTTTGGTTTCTTCTTTCCTCTCTGGATAATAATTTAGGAACTCTTTTCACTTTTTCACAAATTTTTGATTGTTTTTATCTTGCATAGATACTCTACAAAAAGAGCATTTACCTATTCAGATATTTTTCAGAATTATTCAGCTTACTAAAGAAAGCAACACTAAAGCCACTTCAGCTACTCTGGAGACCAGACATGCTATGTGCATACTTCTTTATATATACATATATTTTTATTGCTATTTTTTTTTCTACCAAAGCAGCTGGTAGAATTCTTCATAAACCAAGGAAGTAGACAATAAATGGGGAATACTATATATGACAGGAATAGCCATAACTTCATTCATGTCAACAGTGTTCACACAGGGACAGAAGCTCTTTTCCCAGTCAGAAAAAATAAGGCTAGTGCATATCTGGAGGAGAAGTAAAGCCTTCAGAAAAAACGTACTGCTTTGCAACAGAGCAATGCATATACTTTATTCACAGTAGATCATCACAAAATAAAATAAAATACAAAATACTACCTTTTGTAATTGCATTGAACCCAATGAGTCAGTGGTAAGGATTTGAGTAAAAGTAGCCACAAATACCTTGTAAACTAAACACATATTCAAAATACTCAGAGATTGCCTACCTCATAAAATTCAAAAGCAGACAGAAATTCAAGGTGGTGATTAAACTGATTTTACAATTGATTTTGTTCTTCTTGTTAGCATATGACAGTGATGCTAGAAATCTTGGATTAAAATGTATGATTAAGGTCTCATAGAGTGAAGTTAATCAGATAGCACCATGGCAGAAACAGGCAGTGTTGGTCAGTGTTACATTGCTCTGGGTTTTCAGAGAAAACTACTGTCTACAGGAGGGACTTTGAGAATGATACTGGAGAATAAGGAGGAGAGGGAAAAGAAATCTGAGCAGGCTTAAAGTGGCACATAATTAACATCTATTCCATGTGACTACACTCACCAACAGAGGCCACACAACACTTACTCCCATATATATCTTTGCAGCAATTACCATTTTTCCCTTTCATTTTGAGAGGTGTTTCCAGAACTTGAACTATGCTGACAAGTTCTAGAATAATCACTCGCTTATCAATGTCTGGAGTAACTTCAGTAACTCTAAGGCTGGATTCAAATGCTTTGTCACTGGTTACCTTCTTTGAAAGAAATACTATCCAACATCAACCACGTAAAACAGAAACTAAAGATCTTTCTAGACAGAACACACAAAAAGAAGGAAGAACATGGAACAGTTGTGAGTTTGGTCAGTGCTTGCCACATATTAAAATAAAATCTTCAAAACAACTGGAACTGTAAGAGCCAAAATAAAGGAAAGGAAGGAAAAGGCAGAAAACCAGTACAATAACCATTATACTGATTATAACTTTTAAAAAAAGAAGAGAAAACCAAATAAATCACAAATGAAGGAAAGGAGACTCTTAAGAGGCTCTAAGTTTGGTTTACTGGTTTTGGTTTGGGGTTTTTTTTAAACACACTGAGAGTTAACAATATTTTAGTCATGCTTTAGCATCTAGGCTATTCTCTTTCAGAATTGTCTAATGTAAGAGACACAAGGATAGCTTGAAGGTAAGCAGACTGACCAGAGCCTGAGAGCCATGACTGATGTGCCCCTTGAGAAACTGACATTCAAAGGACAGCTCAGAGTCTCTTCTTCTGTGCAGGCTAGGGCGAGCACCAAATGCTTTATTTATCTCCTCTATCCCAAATAAAATTTGAGATTACACCTGTGAAACAGGACACATTTAAAAAGGTAAGGTGGGTAAGTTGATTAGCTAATTAACCAAGCTCTTATATACAACCCATAGGGAGCATCTCAAATGCATAGGACGTTTTTTGTTATTAAAAAAAAATAGGACAAGGAAGATTTATCATTAAAATATATTTCACTAATTATACCACCTGGAGTTCCTTCCACAAAACAAACTTTTAATTAGAAAATGTGGGTTTGTAGAAAATGTTTGCTATAAAAGTTTGATTGTTTATTAAAAGTAGAATGTGGAAAGTTCCTTGCATGCTAAGGGCATATCTGTACGTCTTAAGAGAGTGTAATTTGTCTATTTAATGGGCTCAGGAATCTCTTCAGAAAGTATTGACATTTATTTTCTGTAGCCTCTTTAGAAACAGGAGAAATTTGTTTTTTCATGGTGGAAGAGCTTGGCTAATTGTAAACATAAAAATTATTTCTTCTTTACGGAAGTAGTAAAATCTGATGAGACATTTAATATGAGCCAACCTAAGAAGTTGAAAACTGAAGTCCCATAACAGCCCTTTGTTTGACCTGAGTCTTCCAAAGTAGTTGCTTGCTTCCCAGAAGTATCACTTGCCTTGTTCTCCATGGCTGGAGAAACTCAGCTCATACACTGCATTGTTCTATGTGCTGCAAAACACAGCCTTGCCTTGCACTGAAGCTGTAGCTACATCTGTCATGTACAAAATCACTTAAATTGCTTATAGTGTCTTAAGGAAAACCATCAAACTACTGCTTTTAAGATGCAGAAAACAGCATAGACACATGGGAGCATATCTTATGCCCATCTTCATGCTCTTAAAATAACACTACATTTATTTCTTTTACTGCATGAATATCCTTTTCAAAATAGTATTAGTGGATTTCTTTTTTTTTCTAAATAGGGTTTTATCCCCTGAATATTTGCCTTAAATAAGAAATTTTGAGAAAGTCACTGGACAGGCAAGGGAAAGCTGCATGACTCTCTGTATGTGATATCAAAGGTACAAATCCCCATTTCACATATTCCCTTAGTCCACGTACAAGGGAAGAGCCATAAGGTCCCATCGCTGGGGCTTGCAAGGGAAAGTGAACAGCAGTCCTCCGAAACCAGGAATGATCAAGGAAAGAACAATGACCTGCATTTATTGCCGGCTAGTGCTCCCAGTTGAGTTAATAAACTTGTGGCCTAATTAAACTGAGCACTTCACATCTTGTTTTTCTTCTTGCATGGCCGGGACAATTAAGCATCCTTTGATGTAGAGTGCTCTGAGGAAATCTCCCAATTACTTTATGAACAATTTTTGTCATAAAGCCTGAGAGAATTTATTGAAACCACCTACAGTGGAATGAGGCCAAAACCAATCAACACTGGATGACCAGACTTAGGGCTAAGGACTTGAAACTAGAGGTCACTAAGACCACAAGCAACACATCATACAGAGAAATTTAAGCTCTGGAACTGCTAGTTGGGTACAGTAAGCTGAACAAAATTCTGTGACATTATTCAGATTCACTCCTTGAACAGAAACGGTCGACAATAACTAATTTTCTGTGTAGTGGAGGTTGTATTATACTCTGACTGCATTCCAATTGAAAACTAAACTAATATTTCATGTAATTGCCCTGCTTAATCAATTTGAAAAAGGTACTTTGTTACTTTTTTACCTAAAATAAGCAACAATATCACTAATTTCATGTGTTAGTAATTTGAAACAGTAATTTGTTATCCTAAAATCCAAGTGTTATGGACATAGAATAGTAAGGATTATTGCTCCCTCAAACCTACTGTTATCCTAGTCAACCATGCTGTCTATTTCCCTCTATAAACTGATCCACTTCCACCTTAAAACTAGTCAGGTTAACTAATGTATCTGAAAAATGAAAAATATCAGAGAAAGTCTTCAAAAGTAGTATGCATATGTATTACAAGTAGATATATTTAAATCCTAAACTGTATATTAATTAAGGATCATATACTCTGTTTCATTAACGGGTACATGCAATTCATCTCAGTTCAGATGGACCATAAATATGACCATTTTTAAAGTAATGTTTTAGATGGCAGTAATAGCTAAATAGTAATTGAAAAAAAACCAAAACCACAAAATAAGCAGCATCAGGTACAGTGACTGTCAGCTTTAGGAAAAGTACCACTTTCATGTGGTGCTAATGTCTAAAAAATGTTAGGTCTACCCTATTGTCTCCATTCAGTGTCCACTCTTGGAGACAAAAATGTACCCAAAACATAACAATAACAACTATGCATTTGGAATACCAAAAATATACTTTCTTTTTAGCAAAAAAAAAAGTACAGTATTTTCAAGTCTCATCTTTAATTACTTATTTTGTGCTTGAGGTAAAATTTGTTTTGTGAATTTTGACTGTCTGTATAATTCAGCTCTCTGACACTGAGTCTTTATAATTAAAATGTGAATTAAGTTTTAAAGACAGTGTTATTATTCACTTAACTAAGACAAACTGGGCAGAAAATATATAAATAATAATAAACTTGTATAAAATCCCCTACAAGGCAATTCATCATTAGTACAAATTAGCTATAAAATGCATCGCGGCAAAGTAAAAAAAGCTTCAATTATTTTTGCTTTACAGTATAATAATGGGTCCTAACTAGGGAAAAAAAGATACAGTAATATAGTAACGTTAAGATCTACCCACTGGAAAACACCACTTCCCCTGCTGAAACATTTTAAGACATATATTCCATTCATCTCCCCAAACAAATAGGAGACTGTACTTCAAATGCATTGCAAGACTATTAGGTAATCTTTTTCTTTGTTTAGATTCAGTAGGGTTCAGTGACAAACATTCATCTTTTCTTTCTATAAAAGTTCCTGTTCTTTTGCTTAGTTAAGATTGCCTTAGCTTTTAGTGGCAAGTCACAGTTTACTTCACCATTGATTAGCCTCACACAGTAAACTTCAAACAAAACATAAAAATGATCATTTAACTATTTTAAAATTATGAATTATTTGTTCTATGTTTAGATCACAGTGGAAAGAGCAGTTATATCTGTAGGTAGGCTAATGGAATCAGACACAAAGCTTCTGAAATAAACCAATACCAGCTGCTCCCATGCCTCATTACTCGGCAGTAGCTGCTAGCCTGAAATATTGTACGTTGCAGAACTGTTGCCTTTCAAAAGCCACACAGACTTTTGAGAAGAGGTAGCAGTAGAAAACAGAGAGAGATTTCTCTCAGACAGGGGAAAAAAAAAAAGAAAAAAAGAAAAGAGAAGTCCTATAACTTCAGGGTATGTGTACAACTATTTTCCATTCTGAGGCACACATATTTTCCACATATTTTCATGTATTTTACTTATTTTAACAGGTGAAAGCAATTAGATTGAAAAATTATTACATTGTCAATGTTCCCACTTCTAAAAGAATAATTTAAAAATTCTAAAACTAATGAAATATCTTTTTGACTAGTGACACATACTTTGTGGTTCCAGAAGATATTGAAATAGAAATGACAGTATCATAATCAGTGTCTAATCATTTAGTTCACTAAGAGAGAACATATTAATGGGAAAAAAATTTGGCTGCTCCAGATATACCATGCAGTCAAAAATGCTAAGCACATGTAGCCTTTTGTATAGCTATAAACACGCTGTTCAAACGAAGAACTTCCATAAAATCATCACTTTCCAAAATCCTTATTAAATTAGTTGAGCTTGCTGTACTCCACAAAAATTAGATTACAACAGCTAAAACTCTCAGTAAAAGGTACTGTCAGACCCTCTTCATCTCAGTCATTAAGAAAGCCTAAAGAGATTCACCTTCTTGAAACACAGAAGTAATTTCAATGTAAAAGTTTACACAATTAAAATTACAGAGGTTTAATTTCTAACAAGCCCCAAAGAATTCAATCTTTCATGGCTCTCAGGACTCATCTTCAACACAGAGGGTTAGTTTTAAACATTTATGTAATACATTTTGTATTAGCATTAAAAACTTGAGTATGTTTGAAAGAACATTTATATTCTAACAGGAATCAATTGTATACTTCTAATTTCTAATTTGCCTACTCTGAAGTTAACATTTTGATATACACAAATTAATTAGGTGGAAAAATTAAGGCAGACTTCTGCTTTATAGAAAAAAATATTCAACATGGTGTTCTCTAGGTACTCTGTAATGTCATTTAGAGGCAGCATGTGACAATTCTAATTCTTAATTCTAAAATACTAAAATAATAAAAATCAAGTTCTGTGCTGATATATGTTTCAGAACGGCACTGTCTTTTTGTACCCATCATTAAGTGTTTATTTCTAATATTTTATATCTTTGAAAGCATTGTCTGCATAATAAAATAAATTCAACTCACCATTTTCAGTCTAATAAGTGCTTACTGAGTATTATTTGCCTTACTCTCAAGTGGAAAATTATGGAAATGATTATATGAGATCTAAAACATAAGTAGTCACTTGCAGTAAGCATGTTAGGTAAGGCAATACCTTGTAAGTTCATCAGATAAATTGTTACATGTTCAGAGATTTTCATGCCTTTTCAATGGGATGGCATGGTCACCATTACACCTTACAAAACTATTTGTCCAATTTTAAATCACTTTAAAAATTTGCTAATAAACAAAGCACAGAAAACCAAGCTGGAAAAGCCTGAATATTTAATTTAAAATATAATATTCAGCTACTTTGAAGAAATAACATTATTTTTGGTAAAATGAGGCCGGTCTTTCCTTTGTATTTGCTGGATTTTAAATAAATTGTATTCAGTATCCTGGATTGCTTTTGCCAAATAAAAAATACCTATAAAAATTATCATGAAGTAATAGTGGGAAAAAGTCTCTCGGGTCAGAGAGGTGGAGCAGCATCCAGACAGTGCAAATCTGGACCACAAGTGATTTTTTCACTGCTGGACACTCATCTTAAGAAGCAATCAGGTGTAATTTGCTCCACCTCTAGCAGAATTACAGCATAGCCAAGCTAAGGAGCCTGGCAATAAATCAGTTCAAAATTCAACATTTACAGTGATATCCCTCATACTAATGACACATCTATGTCTGAAGGCCATAAATTCCTTACCAAGTGAACATAGAGAACAAGAAAGTGTAATTTTTTGTTGGCATTACTGTGCCATGGCACTTAAAAAACAATTGCAAGTATAACTACATTCCAAAACATAGAGTTAACTAACAAAAGCTGTTTTATTGTCAACAGAAGTTTGGTTAAATCATGTCTTTTTCTGCCATTGCTTCACTTAATCTCAGGAGCCCCACTCCTATCCATACTTTTAGGGAAATATCTGTAGACTACAGATCAGAAAAAACAGCATACAAAAGCTGGATGTGTTCATTAACAGTGTGTGAACACTTCATATTTGATTTCTACACAGAAAACAAAGCTCCATTAGTAATGCTACAAGTGTAATCTCTGAGCTCTATGCCAGCCAAATCCCTAAAGTGAAACTTTTTCGCCAAAAAAGTGTACTGGATTTACAGGACAAAGTTCTGGTAGCAGGGGGGCTACAGGGGCAGCTTCTGTGAGAAAATGACAGAAGCTGTCCCTAAGTCTAAAAGAGCCAAAACAGCTGGCTCCAGGATGGACCTGCTGCTGACCAAGGCTGAGCACATCAGCGATGGTGGTACCACCTCTGGGATAACATATTTAAGAAAGGGAAAAGGTTGCTGCATAACACCAATGGCAGCCAGTGAAAGGAGTGAGAATATGTGAGAGGAACAACTGTGCAGGTACCCAGGTCAGCAAAGAAGCAAGGGGAGGAGGTGCTAAAGGAGTCAAAGCAGAGATTCCCCTTAATTCCATGGAGGACCCCATGATGGAGCAGGTGGATGCCTGGAGAAGGCTGTGACCCCACGGGAGGCCCATGATAGAGCAGGTTCCTGGCAGGACCTGTGGCCCCAGGGAGAGAGGAGCCCACACTGGAGCAGGTGTTCTGGCAGGACTTGTGACCCCTTGGGGGACCCACAATGAAGGGTCCGTATTCCTGAGGGATTGCACCCCATGGAAGAGACCTGTGCTGGAGTAGTTCATGAGGAACTTCAGCCCAGGGAAAGGACTCAACACTGGAGAAGTTCATGGAGGACTGTGTCCCATAGGATGGATCCCATGCTTGAAAAGTGTGAGGAGTCCTCCCCCTGAGGAGGAAGGAGCAGCAGAGACAATGTGTCATGAACTGACCGCAGCCTCCAATTCCCCATCTTCACATCTTGCTGGAGGGAAAGAGGTAGAGAATTTGGAAGTACAGTTAAGCCCAGGAAGAAGCAGGGGTAGAGGGAAGGTGTTTGAAGATTTAGGTTGCTCTTTTTTTCTTTTTCTTCATTCTCCTACTCTGATTTTGATTGGAAAAAAAACTAAATTAATTTGTCTGTTTTGCCTGTGACTGATCTCTCCCTGCCTTTATCCCAACCCTTGAGTCTTTCATTATCTTTTTCTCTGCCCTGTCCAGCTGAGGAGGAGAGTGATAGAGTGGGTTTGATGGGCACCTGGTGTCCAGCCAGAGTCAACACATCACAAGAAAGGCATATAAAACCAAGAGGAAAAAGTGTTAATAATTAAGTCCACAACCATTAGAGCTTGAGAAAAAAATGACCAATTCTTAAAAAGTATTTGGGGAAGAATAATCATTTAGTAAACCTCAATTTGGGAAAAAAGAAGACCTTTTATTAAAATCCAGAGAGATCATTTATACCCCAAAAGTATTAAAGCCAGTGGAGAGTAATTAAACCAAAAGGGATTCACTGAAACATTAATGCAGCATTTTAACAAACCTCAGAATAATCTACAAGATCAAGAGAATTGCAAAAACTCAGTGTGGTGTTTGTGTTTATGAATATCAAACGTCAGAAACTACAGGTAGACTGACATCAAGCCATTATAAATTCTAGAAAGGTTGAGCAGTAAATAATTAAGAAATAATAGCATAATTCATTCACTTGTAAGTCTTGTCAACTAAACTTGATACCATTTTTTATGCTACAACAAGTTTGGCTAATAATATTAACTTGCATTGTCATAGTACACTTAGATTGCTATAAGATTTAATCTTGCATGACATTTTCAAGCACCATACAAAATCAATACTCTACATTACATGGATTAAAACTGTTTAAATACACAGATCTTGAAAATTCTAAGTGGAAAATTGTCAGACAATGTAAGTTCTCTGAAGAACTTTTATTGTTCCAAATTTATTACTTCCATTGTAAATCAGAGATTAATTTTTTTTCAGATGACCTCAGCCTTGATACAGTGGAAAATATCAATCAAACAGATGGGCCCATCTTTCTCGGTATAACTCATCAAAGCCTCATACAGCTAAAATGTACCTCTGAAATAGAAATATTAGAACTATAATCCAGTTCATTTATATAACAAGGGGTTAAGAGATAACTTGCTAACCAACTGTAAGTATATATAAGGCATGAAATACTTTAGAGTAGACAGCTGTTTAATTTAGCAGAAAAAAGCATTTTGGAATCCAATGGTAGAAACATTATTACTTGGCTATATTCATATAAAAGTCACATTTCTTTATTTCTAAATAATGAAAATAAATAACCTATTAGTACCAACTGTTGACAGATATGGAAGATTATTACATTTCCAAATCTTTACATTTTTCATATCTTTTTAAAAGAGATCTCATATTTCAAATTGAAGTTGTAGTATTAAGGAATACACAGTCTTTCAGAAGGTTCTGAGGTCTACCCACACTATGCAACAAGCCCAAATAAATTAGGAGGACTAGATTACCTGTCTTTTCATAGAGCAATCCACCAAAAGCAACAGAAAAAAGCAAAATCTGGCCTTGACACACATGTGCCAGAAGTTAATAATGTAAATAAAAGGACAAGTTTCTAGCTACTTAATAATCCCATCTTCTGGTTTTCTCCACAAGAGGCAGTGCTGAGAGTGAATCTACAACTGGAAAGTTTGACAGTAGTCAAATCTAGATTGTATTACTAGTTTCTCTACACTGAAGAATGCAGGTTTTTTACTTCAGCAAAGTAGTTTAGAGCAGTAGCCTTAAGAGGATTGGACTGCTCCATTTATTACAGCCCAGCTGTGCCTTAAGGGCACTGGCTGGCTAGTTGCGTTACAGAGGCTCAGAAAGGCAATACAGGTTATGAAGGATTTTTATACACATACTTCTAAGCACAACTTCAGAAGCAACCATATTTTGCAAAGATCATTTTTATGAAGATGGAAAGGAAAACTTGGTTTGTTTTAATGTGTTCAGAAGGAGGGTGGAGAAATGGTAAGGAAGTCTAAAGAAAACACAAGACGGAGTCTCTTTCCAGCAACAGAGGAATTTAATCACCAACACTTAGGAGAATATGCTAGGGATATATATCCATAGAAATAGACAGATTTATCTGAGAAGAAAGAAGGAAAACTGTTATTTATCTGATTAACTTCCTAATAGAGATAAAGCATACAGAAAGTGATAGATTTTTTTCTGATAAAATAATCAAGTTTTTCTGTGAGCAGCAAAAGCAGCAAAGCTCAGGTTTCTCCAGAGCGTAGAGAAATTTTGTCATGCAATCTGTATTGCTTCTTCTCCCTTTTTGCTGCAATTACTTTAAGTTCTTGCCCTCTTCTCTAATTCCTTCTCTTTCCCTATCCTATCTATCCCATTTTCATAGGAGAATTGTCCCAGCCCTCTTCTACCTTTACTAACTCCCAACTGGCCCAGAGCCAGCATGTGCTCTGAAGACTTCCATACAGACATATGCTCTTTGCTGCTAAATACCCACCTAGCAACAATGGGACTAAAAGTTATAATAGTAACTTTATGATAATAATAAAATAAAATAATAATAATAATAGCTTATAATAGTTATTAAGCATAAATTCAGCCTGAGTGTCATATTGACATATTGGTTAGCACACCAATCTAAAAATTTTTTTTTTCTTTTTCCTACTGGAAATTAGTTGGTTTAGTAGATGGGTAAAAAGGCTTTTCAATTCATGAGTATTTGATTCCAAATACCTCAATTGGATCTCTCACACACACACAAAATCTTGGTTTAGACTCTACTGAACACTATTACACAATTGTGATGAAACTTGGCAATTCTGTCCGATGTTCCACAACCTGGAAGCTCCTCAGAACTAATAAAAAACAGTTTTTAAAAATTAAAATGAAAATCTAATTAATAGGTTTGTGGCAGGTGCTGATTAGGATAGCCAAATTTTAAAATGAACATGCATAAAGACATTCCTCACTCATATTGCTCACTCACTAAGCCTTCCTTTTTCTTATTTGCCAAGCAAAACCTGTACTTCATATTCCTTTTAAAAATCCTTTTTAAAATCCACTTCTTTAGGAAGTGTTTTCATCTTTTACCCAATTTTACCTTATGTTTGTATTACCCTGCACAGAATTACAAAGCTACATTTTCTTCTGTTGCTTTAAGTAAGGACTGAAAAGAGAACTCAAACACTAAAGGATATCTGTTTCTGCCAGATCTGGAAAGAAAATAATTTTGCAGGTAAAAGATGTGGGTTCTGGGGGCTTCCAGAGCATGAAGAAAGGTTTCAGTTTTGTCTGATGAGGATGTCATAAGTGAAGGGACAAATCACCAAGATAGTGAGTGAAATCTTGCACCGACAATTGTTTATTGTTGTCAGGTTGGGGAGATGGTGTTTACAGCACCTAACTCACAAAGTTCTGTTAAGGGGCAGAAACTCTCTATAAACATGTATTTTTTATTTTGGGAAGCACTGTGGTGTTCCTTGGAGCTTGCAGAGAGACTTCTGTAAGAACACTTGTATTTATCTATAAGATAAATAGTATGACGTACATGTATAGCACCTGCCTCACTTGTATGTTTTTTATTTGAGCTTTTCCTCTTCCAGTAGAGCTTTAGTGTATTCCACTAAAACTTTAGTGTAGGTTTAAAACTTTAGAGTGTATTTGAGAGGGTAATATGTCTGTTTTAATTCAACTCTGTGAGTATACTAATATACTGGTAATATAGGTATTACAAACCTAAAAGCTTTTTAGGTCATCCAGAAATATGCCATCCAGACAAAATAGAACCCAAGTTCACCTTGCTGTGGATAGATAGATATTGATAGACCTATGTAAGAAAACTTGTTAAACATTTACAGATTAATACTTGACTTAAAAAAAAACCCTGTTGTACTAGTTTGAAGAGAAGTTGAATAATGCCAAATTAACCACACAAAATTGGTATCTGCAATTACTTTAGATTGCAATTTAAATACTCAAGAACTCTCTCTTTTTTTCTCTGAAAAGAATGCATTCTGCACTGCTTATATTATGTTCACTATGACATGCCCATGTACAATATCCATGTAAGAAAAAAGAACACTTCCCTGCCAATCTCTAGACTTTTTCAAGTCTCTTTTTACTAACAGAAGGTTTTTAAAAAGTGTTGGAGGTTTACAGAAATCATTCAGAAGTGAAAGGGAAATGCATGTGTATTTATAACCATCTCTAACTATGTATACATTTGTATGTATATAAATAAGAATAAAATCCACACTGATTAACAATCTAACAATGACAACAATGAGAATAATGTATCTTATAAACTCATATTTGAAATTTAAATAAGAGGCATTTAAAGTTGATTTAAAATGTCATTGGAATTAAAATAGCTTATTTTTAAGTATGGACTTACTATAGGACACTTACATAAATTTAATTAAATAGTATTAACAGGAAAGTTTTAAAGCAAAAAAATCAAACCAGCAATCCATTGGAAATCACCAAACATAAAATTAGAACCAAATTTCAGTGAAGTGCTATTCACGTTTTCAAACCAGGAACCTTTCAGGAAAGACAAAATATCTTCCCTATTTAATCTCATTTTATTTCATTTCATTTCATTTCGTACCAGTTCACATCATTACTAACTCAACTGGTTCATATGAATACACTAAGCAAAAAAGCTGAGAATGGTGACACTAGAGGGACTCTAATTTTTTTTCCAAAATACTGCCAGAAGCATATCCACATCAGTTTAAACTACTCAATCTATACAACTAATAATGGATAATATTTTTTCATTAAATACTAGTTTTACAAGCAAGTAATTTTTGTGACAGATTTGCAATAGGTTTTTTTACATATCTAGTAAAGATGAGAGGGGTTTTTTTTAAATAATTTTAAATTACTTTCCTTGCATTTCTGATCCTTCTTCAATCTTCTTTTAAATTATCAAAATAAAGGTAAAAATATGGGGATGATTTAGAAGTCCCATAAAGAGTTTGATTTTTAAAAAGCAACATCACTTCTAGGAAAACAACTGAAGGATAAATACTGACATGGTTAAAGATAAGTTACAAACTTAAACTGAATTGGATCATGATTTATTAAAGCAAAAATATTGTTATTTTCTTTTAACAAAAATATAACACTTGTAAATATATTGGGGCAGTACCATTTTCAAGAAGTGATTCTGAATTCTAATTAACTAACATCTCAATAAACATTCAGACAATATGCAAAAATATTACCAAGTTTGAGTATTATCGCCCCATTAAGGAGAAGTGCACATTTCCATTGTCACTGATCCCCTATATGCCATATAGGTCCTATCAGAAGTTATGTAATATTGTAATGATAAAATTAAAAATGAAACTACAAATATATCTGAAACTGGACGACAAAATCTTAGAGTGGATAAAACTCAGGCACAAAGTTAAGTGTTATCTTGATCCAGCTATAAGTAATGTCTTCAAGAGCTTTTTCCTTTAAAACAAAAAGAATAAAGTATATTACAGTCTATGCATATTGTATTTGTTGCTCTCAGGCAATGTCTTCCATGACCCTATGCTCCCAACATCTTATTTACTCCAGCACAATCACAAAACAGATATTCTTTCACAGTCCCTGGCACACCACAATCCCAACACCTCCATCAGTCTCTACTACTGACATATTCTGATTTGGACAATATTGTTGTGGATTTTCCCTGATTAAGTTCTATGGTTAGTATTGCATCATTACATAAATTATTAATTAGGAACACCACAATATTAAATCAATGGAATTCCCAATAAAAACATGAATAAAATACTGTCACTCACTCTAAGCATGATATTAATTATCAGAAATCACATACTGTCAGAGATTTCATTCCTAAATTACAAGACTGAATTTGGCTCAGAATTTACCTTTTGCAGATGATACATTTTATGGACTGATAGTTGAACTTACATTAATTGCCAGTAGCACTGATGCTGTGTTTTTGGATGTTAAGTAAAAACTTTTAATGTAAAACAGCTTTTTTTTCTTTTTGTTTTGTTTTCTTTATTCCTCAATCAGGCTTAAATTGCCAATACGTAAAAAATATGCCTTTGTGAAAAGATAAAATTTGTTAAAAACTTTTGATTTTCTTTAACCATAATGCAAAAAGAATGCAACAACATTCGGACTTCTGGGGTGTGTGGTGTTGTTTAAGATGAATGCACACTTTGAAAAACAAAGCTGTGTTCAATTTAATTCACCAGCATGACATTGAAAAAGGAATTTGCATTTAATAGGAATTTTGAATTTAGCTTTTAAAAAAAGAGTAGCAATACAGACTTTTTTCCTGTCAACCTGAAAGTAAAACATTTGTTTCAAAGCTGTGATATTTGTACTTTCTAGGTCATTCTAAAAAGGAGATATTCATGAAGGCTTGCATTTATTTTGAATTCACGCACTGGAATTAAAAAGTACTATTTGTTCTTATTTTGTAAATAACTCGTGAAAACATCTAAGAGTAACAGAATATGTAATACATTTTGGAAAAAAAAAAGTCACTCATTAACTTATAAGCATACTGTAAGCATCTATTGGAAACATTCATTCCAAAGTCTAAAAGAAATTACCATTTTCTTAGTTGACTGGTATACTGTGCAAATTTTAATATAGCCATCCTTTGAAATCACATGTGAGCTTTAATCAATATGTAATTTACAATTAAGCAATTTTTTCTGATTTACAAGCATTACAAGCAAAACAAATACGATTAACCAGTATTTCAGACTCAAATTAGCCCAATTAACGTACCCCACCTATATGCCACTATGAATCTATGTACACTTTTCCATTTTGATTTTTAATTGGATATGAAACATACCTCTAACACAGAAGTAAAGATCTAAAGTTAAATTATTTGAGCGCCTATATGTTCATTTTAAAACAATTATGCAAGTATAATGTTTTGTGTAGATGGACTATGTACCAAGTTAAACAAGTTTCTAAATCAAATCAGAATATACTAACAAAATGCCATATAGATTCAAGGAACTTACAAGATGAAAAGTCATTAATAAAATAAAAAAAATCTCCTTAAAACAAAGTATTTCCATTTTCTGTGCTTTAGGGGTTGACAATTACCAGTCCGGACATAATGCAGTCAGCTAGTTCATAATCTAGCTCGAAGAGGTATGAACTCTTTTACATCCAGAGACATCAAAAACAATTTAGACATGTCTCAGGCTAAGATGAGCCCTCCGTTATAAATGTCTGTTTCTTTCCACTGACTATAACAAGTGTCTAGATGATGTTCTCAGCTCTAGATGTCTACACTATGGGCATCTGGAGTTAGGTTCTGTAAAGTCAGGCTCTGATACCAGTTTCTGACAAACTGTCCTCCTGCAATGCATTTGGATATCTTATTCTTCATGAGTTTTTTGTATACTTAATTATTTTTATTAACCTATTCCTTGTTCATATGTTTAATTGTCCCTTGTATGTTAAATGAGTATGTAAAGTAGTATTTTTCCCTATCCTTATCTGTCTAAATAGAAAAGATAAATCAAAATAGTTATGTATGAATATTGCAGAGTTCAAAAGCTAATTAATGTCTCAAAAGGGAGCAGACAGAGGGAGGTTTTCTATTCAGTCATGCTATTTGGCAAAGATATAGATCCTAGAAAAAAGAAACCTGTTAAAATTATTAGTGTATCTCTGTTTAGTCAGTTAATAAATCCTACTCACCCCTAAATACGGGATGTACCAATTAATTTATCTTTTTCAGGATTGGGAAAGAAAGCAACTAAGACATTTGAGATTCCAGGAAAACATTTCTAATTGAGTTCAAATGCAATATTTATTTTAATTATGTCACAAAATAACTGATTTCAGTTCAACTAGAACATTATAAAGTTTTAGGTCATCCATGACTGCTAAGACTTTTGTGAGAAACAAGCTCCAACTCCATTTAATTTTTTTTTCTTTTTCCAAGCATTGTTTTCTATAAATATATGTATCAACTTCAGATAATACCACATTATCAGACAAGTTAGCTCTTCTAAAAGGAAAACCCAAGCAAACGTTAAAATCTACACAAGGTTGATCAAATTCTAAAAAAAACCCTGAAGACTACACAAGCTCAGAGGTGTTACAAGAAATAAATACTTTGGGTTGTTTTATCTTAATTAAGAATACTCCACCACATCACAGTTCCTAAATAATAAATAAAGTGTAAGATAAGATAAAACAAAGATACTTAAATTTAGCTATCTGCATGGAATGGCTGCTATTCAAGAGGGGTAGGTAGACTTGAATGATCAGTTACAATCAAGCAAGGCTCTATTCAATTCAAATTTGGGGAGGCACCAGAGCATCTCAGTCTAAATTAAATGCCTGTTGAATAATCAGTTGTATCACTGATCTGAATGATATTTTCAAAAAAGAATAAACAGCAACCAAAGCACTAAGAAATTGGTCTCCCATAGGACAAAAGAGAAATGGCGTAGAGAAATAGTGAGATAAAAGATGGAAGATAAGAAAAGTTAAGATCAATAAAATTAAGTTGAATTAAGTTATTTATGAATTTAAAATACGGCTCAGCATCAGAAAGTGCAGGACTTAGTAAGACTGAGTTACTGGAAAACTAAATAGTAAACAGTATTCAAGAGAAATAAACGTAAGCTGATGTGTGCTGATGTAAAAAGTTATCCCAAATCTATCTACCTGATGACAAGACACGGACGACTAATAACCATTAAGGAATCAGGTCTTGGGTTATAAATGAGTTGAACAAAAGCAACATATTAAAACTGCAATCAAAAAAGCAACTCTGTTATCATCAGATGTTGGAAAACAGGTCAAAAGAAGAGAACAGAAATTGCTAATACACCTATTATTTAGTATCAAAAAAATAAGTGTAGTAAATAAAAATTATATTTTTTTAAAAAGGGCAAAACCACAAAATTACTTTTCATAATTCAATTACTCATTTTTTAATGAATATGATTATATGAAAAGCTGAAAAATTAATTATTTATACCAATTCAAAACTTCTGCATAAACACTTTGCTGGGGATACCACATCTCTTTTACAAAAGTATTTATTTGAACATTTTAGTTTTCTATGTTACTCCTAAAGGCTAAGTAAATTCAAAATTCTGTATTTTATCATTTCTCTTAGCACACATCAGAACAATCTGGGCCAAAATTTATGTTTGAGTAGTAGTATAGATTTAAGTAATTAACAAAGTAATAGTTAGCTGAAAAGTTCCCAACACAGCAACACCAAGATTTCAACGCGATAAGAATAATCAGTCACTTTTAATACCATTTATAATTACATTTTTATTACAAACACCTTGTTTTAGCTTTTTACATCTCACAAATTTTGATGGCTTTGAGACCTGATCAATGAACTTAAACCACCTTAGCTTGTGTGACAAGGAAGAATAATTTTAATTTTATAACAACCATGCTGCCTCTGAAGATTAGCCCAGCCTCTCTCTCTTCTAAACTGACTCACCACTAATCAGATGGGAGGAAATGTTCCCATTTAGAGGTGAAGATTCAGAGATACGGGACAAGCAGATTACCCCTGGACAAGACAGTGAAAGGATTAAGAGAATAAAATTCAGCCTTCAATGATCTCAGTGGCAAGAGGCTGAAATCAATTTCAGTAGCCAGACCACTTCACCCATTCTTTACATAACCTGATCTAACTTTTCATAGCATAACTTCAGTGATAACTTAGAGCTTTATTTCCTTAAAACTTCAAGTGTTGGTATCTAGAAATTTTACAGGAATTACCTTTTCTTTATATATATATATATTTGCAGTTTTCATCAGTACAAATTAAAAGCCTAAACCATAAAAGGTTCAGAGCCCAAAAATCATATTTGGAAAAAAAAAAAAGTATCTTTTAAAAGGCTACAAAATAGGAAAAAACAAAGCATAATATCAAATTTTGAGGTGGCCAACTTATGATTTCATGAAACTATTTAAATATAACAAAATTATTTAACTGTTGCCAGAAGAGCTAAAAATCTTTCTTTTTTGTTTTCTTCCTTTCTTTCTCTGTTGGCAATATGTATGGCTATAGTACTCATATAGGCAGTCTTACATCTGATCCTCATTACGAGTGGAATCAATTCTCAGTCATGGTTTTCATAACCACACTCTGAATAGCAGCTCCATCACTAGCATTTAAGTGGTATTCAACAGTGATTCAGGGAAACCTGTTGTTGAGGCTTATTGTCAACAAAAAGCACTTTCTCTGTGATGGCAGAACCTATTTACAGAGCTGGAAGAATGAGTCACAGTGAACAAAGTGTAGCACAAATTTGACACTACTTTCTGTTTATGCTTTATTCACAGAAAGAAATGAAAACTTTACAAAACTCTTCAGCTTTTGAACCTATTTGTTCAAATAAAATTCAGATTAGGACTCGGTGATGTGCTGGTTGCTATTATTTTTGCTATTTGAAACTTTTATTTAGCATTCTCTGGCTCAAGATACAAATCATGAAATTTACTGTATGACTTGATTGAATGACACAAACAGCAGTAGCTGTGTGCTTGCCATCAATAGGTTGCAGCTTGCTGAGAGTGTTGGCTTCTCTATTTCTTTCAAAGAAGGGTTCAAAATGCATCTCAAAACTGCTGACACATTGTGTGCTTATGAGAAAGATTTGTGCTTTTTCATTAGAAACACTCAAATGCTTCTTAACTTTGCCCCTTCTGAAACCTCAGGCACATCTGAAAACACACACACTCCTCAGATTAATCTGAGACTAACCACTACGCTAACCTCATACGTAACGTGAAATAGTATTATAGTCACTACCACCTGATCAGAATATACTATCAAACCTAACCAGAATACGGATGTTTATTCTTGCTATGGCTTTATGCAAAAGCAAAGGATTTATCTGTCCCAATTTTCAAGAATGGAAAGAAGCGGACCCCAGAAACTACAGGCCTGTCAGTCTCACTTCAGTGCCTGGTGAAGGGTCTTGAGGGGAAGCCATACAAAGAGTGGCTGAGGGCACTTGGTCTGTTCAGTTGGAGAAGAGGAGACTGAGGGGAGACCTCATTGCAGTTACAACTTCCTCACGAGGGGAAGAGGAGGGGCTGGCTGATCTCACTCTGCGGTGACCAGTGACAGAATGCAAGGGAATGGCCTGAAGTTGTGTCAGGGGAGTTTTAGTTTGGGTATTAGCAAAAGGTTCTTCACCCAAAGGGTGGTTGGGCACTGGAACAGGCTCCCCAGGGAAGTGGTCACAGCACCAAGCCTGACAGAGTTCAGGAAGCGTTTGGGGAATACTCTTGGGCACATGGTGTGACTCTTGGTCCTGTGGAGGGCTAAGGGATGGACTCAATGATTCTTTTAAATTCTTTCCGATTCAGCATATTCTGTGATTCTGTGATTTTTCCAACCTAATCCATGGAGGATAAACCTCACTATGTTAAAGAACAACACATAAGAAATTTGTCACAGAATTTAAGACTGGTAAAAACCTTTCAGTTTCATTTGATTTCTTTTTCTTGGCCATTTAGAAGAGTATTTCTAAACTATTTACAAATGTGTCTAACTTATTACTCCATAGATTCTCAGATAGTTGCTTTTACTTTGATTCTACATAAGGAGGAACCCCGAAAGAATGACAACTGGTATGATTGTTCACGTTTTGACTAAATAAACTCAAAACTATTTTAAAACTTCACAAATTATGGCAGAAATACAATTTCTTAAAGTATTTTTAGCTGGCATTCTGGATAATCAGGATAATGCCCACTCAAGCAATAGCAGACTGCTTTCTCCTTCTCTAGACAAGGAAAGGGCAGGAGAAATGCAACACAGAAAAATACAATGTATTTAAGTGGCAATAACATTATCTTGATGAAGCAGTTTACACATTTGTCCTTTTTCTTTAAAAATACTATTTTGAGACAAAATTTTAATATACCTTATTCTATTATGCAAAAATATTTAATACCATATAGTAAGAATAATCAACCATGCTGCAAGATTTGTATTTTTTATCTCTTTTTGAACTGTGGCTAAAGAACTTGGTTTTATCTTTTTTCTTCCAAGTCTACAGTAGTTCCGCTTCCATATGGTATAATATACAGATATAAGCTCTAGTATAAGCAATTGAACTTTTCACACCCTCAAAAGCCGCAAAATCAGATGGTCTGTGGTTTTTGCAGCTGGTGCACTGCTCTCATATTGGGTAGTGTCATATGAAAAATATTTCACTCCCCAAGCCCTAAACAGTCACTCATTAATGAAATGCAGGCAGTACAATGAGATCATATAAGGTATAGATTTCAACAGCCATAGTAAAAACAGTAAAGGAACACTGAACAAGAACACAAATCAAGTTCCTCTGCCAGAACAGGATTTTTTTAAAAGGAATGTCTTCTTAGATTTAACATTTGCTTTGAAAACAACTGCTAACCACTACCCAGAAAAAACTTCAGTACAAGTGTTAGCAGACTAAACAATCACAATTTGGCAAAGGAAAAACAGTAAATAACTTCAGACATAGTTACATTACAGGATGTCTCACCCCAATACACCACTATCAAATCACAAAATGATTTACTTAATACCACATATGGAATCTGCTTACTTAAGAAAATAAGCTGTCACCAGCAAAACTTTGTTTAAAAATAATTTCAGGGCTGAGGTTTATTGAATTTCAGTTTAGTTTGTTTTTACAGAAATCTAAAAAAAAACTGAAAGTGTGGCAATCTAGTTGCAAAAATATTATATTAAGCCCACTTACACAGAAAATGTATTCTTAGGCAGAATTTTTAAACTCTATTACTTGTACTATTCATGAGAAGAATGGCCAAGACTTTGCAACGTATAACATTTTATTTTGGTAAAATGTATCAGAATACATTATTTCACATCTTACCCATCTGTTTTCCTCAATCTAAAAGTTTTCTTTAACTAAGAAAAGCCTCAGCAGAAGAAATAAACACTAAGCAAAACAGCCAAGGTACCTTATGGACTTGATTCTCTTCTCACAGACTGATACAACTTTGTGGACTTCAGTGGCCTGAATATGATAGCTGTAACTGAGCTAAATCAGGCTCTGTGCAACTGCTTTATAAATCTAAGGACTATAGCAGGTTTGTTTTATCTTGGAAGAAAGTATATCCAAGCAAAATAGATTATAGCTTCTATCCTACCCTCAAAAGCCAATGAGGATATATTCGTAGCATATGGCCAATTACATTTGCATTTCTATTACATGTTTATTTAACTTCTAATATAACAGCATTCTGAAAATCTCATGCAATTGGGATAACTCTTTAATATAAAGATAAATTAAAAGGACTACCTGTAATTTAGTAATTGGAGACCAGGAGACCTGAGAGATTTTTTTTTTCCTGCTACTCATCACTCTTCTATATTTTTCTTCTACAATGTAGAAAAAGTTTCACTGCAATACTTTCGAGAAGCAGCTTTGCATTTTATACATAGGAAGTTATGATCATTCTCTCTTTTCAGTAATTACTCTTGCAGTAATTTATATGCTTTTAATTGTCCAATATCAGTCAGCATAGAGGAATTACTAAGGGCTGTACCTCTTAGCCAAACAAGTATACTGTGCACGAGATAAATTCCTCCATTTATCTGCATCTGTTGTCCATAAAATGTTTATATGCTGCATTTCTGCCACCTGGCAATAAACTCTAGCTTACACTTGAAACACTACACGGAGTTGAAATAACCCATAGAACCATAGCTCAATACAGAGAACGAAATATGTGCTAAGAATAGAGCTCACAAAATCCTGCACATTTTCCAGTCACGTATTTTGCCACAGGTTTCCACAATTACAAACCATCATTTAAAAAAAAAAAAAAAACACAACCAAATCCAACCCCTGCAAAAAAATCCAAAACAGTAAGGATCATAAAGTCTAACTCATAGACTGTTAATCTTATTATTAATAAGTAAATATTACTAATTACTATTAATAGTAATAATTTAAAAAAACAGGAGCTGAACTTTATGGTGAACTTCAATGACAGACAGACAGCACTGTAAGTGAATCTCTCCAATATCTCTTACTGTAAGTCCCTCATAAGAAATTCTATCACACACTGTGAGCACAATGCTTTTATAGACTGTTTATTTTTGAAGTTGCACAGTAAAGGTGCCAAATTTATTTCAAACCTTCAATAACAGGTCTTCTCAAATCAAATTCTTCTATAATTAACTTCAAGCTAGAAAAATTGTTCCTCTTAATTCAGAGAATTATATAAAGTAAAATCAGAAACAATGTTCTCTAAATACAGACTGTCTCCATGCTGTTTGTATTTTATATCAATACAGGATCATGCTTCTTAAATAAAGAAGTTAGGAATTTTTAGAGTACCTTTGCTTGTATTAATAACAGTTCATCACTGTGTGTTCAAACTAAATATTCCGGCCTATAATCTACCGCCACCTTTTACTTGCACCTGGTTTTAAGCAAACTATCCCACTTGACTTCAGTGAAAAATACTTTCTGTGTGTTAGCTTGCAGAGCACCATTCCAGGACTTCAAAGCAAGAATGATACAAAATTAACATCAAAAATATGTTATGGATTAGAATGGATTAGAAACAGGCAAATCAGTAAGTCTCAGGATGTAATTGCAAACAGGGAGTTATATTAAGGGCATTTGTAAGAGCAATCTACCATGATAGGTTACTAGTCCCTTACTGTTTCACTCTTTTATCAATGACCTTCAAGAAAACACACATTCGCTACTGATGACGTTTGCTGACAAGACAGCAAATGATAATGAGGAGAACCAGCTACTAGAATGAAATTATCTGAGTCTCTGAAAATGTTTTACTTGAATACAGTTCCTGCCACCACATATGTAAAGCTGTATGTCTAGCTAAAAAGAAAAAACGTCCATAGTCAGGGGACGAATCATGGTGTCTCAGAAAAATTACAGACAAGGAGTTACAATGCGTAGCTAAGTCCCATGGCACACTAGTCAAATGGGCAAAGACCCCTGACAGCATAAAGAATGAGAAAAGGAAGGTTATGCTTTTTTTAACCCCAAAGTAACATAACCATTGCAGACCACTCTGACCACTTCTAATGTTGACTATAAACTGAAAGAGTTTAAAAGACAATCTCGCTAACTTGAAAACATTTCTTACGCATTGAACTCCCAGAGTATTCCTCTGTTCAGATTCTCAAAAAGAAGGTTAAAATCATGTGATAAAGTTCTTCACTATCACATGAACATCCAATGACTGCAGATTGAACCTAGAGACAGATGAAAAAAAGCACTCCCTTCTTTAGCACTGAAATTATTTACAAAATGTCTATGGATAGAGCAGCATTGCAAAACTTCACTTGTCACCTTAATCACCAGTGGACTATTTTAACTAACCTGCCAGCCAGACGAAGAAAATCTGTAAGCAATGGCTGTAGCTTGAATAAAATAACTGCCTTCCCATACAAAATGTGATTGCCTATTACACCCTCCTGCAATCCCATTCCAAAAGCGGCTCCAGGGTACAGTCACCATTATCTTTTAAGACAAAGACACAGCTATTTTATGGTGGCTATGGGAACGCACGGTGACCTAGCTACCATTCATACTGATGTTCAAACCATTGTAGGTATCTGGTCACTAGGAATTTGACACCAGATCAGACAATACAGTTGCTGACTGCATTGAACCCTTCTGTTTCACCAAGCAAAAGAGGAGGTGCAGTCTGTGACACTACTCCCCGCTATAAGTATCATATTTACATTGCAAAAAATGTAATCTGAAAATTTAAGCATACATAATAAAAGAAGAACTAGGCATAGTAAAATTTTGTAGCAGTGATCTCTTCTAAGTAAGGAAATAGAATGACTTGAAAATGAAAATGAGTGGCTACTGAAGATCAGAAGACCAGATAAAAAAACCTAAAAATCTTCCACTGAAGATTCACTGAAGCTGAAGGTATTGTAGTCAGAAAATACCTTCATTTACCCAAAGATCTGCTGGGTAGCAAAATAAAATCTCACCATAAAATGCCGTGGTTTATGCACAACACAAGTTTATAGTCCAAGAGTAAAAAATCCCAGACAGCCTTTCATACGCTCTCTTTCATAAACAAAACCAGACTGTTAAAGGCCTAATTAAACTTAAAAAAATGTACAAAAATTAAGTATAAGAAAAAGAATAAATCTATGACTATGCTCCTAGTTTACTGAAATATTACTTTTGTAGAATCCTGAAGCAGTGCAAAATTTTATGCATTTTATGACACTCATATTAATCAGAATATGACTGCATATGAACAGACTATACATGATAGAAAGCAGAACATGGAAAAGAAGTTTACTGATACATCCACATTCAGTTAGTAATAGACTTATGGTCTCAAAGTATCTTAAAGTACTAGATCCTTCATGATCTGGAAATGAATGCAAACACTAGCACCAAAGTAGTCCATTTGTAATAAAGTGGAAAAAAACTGAAAACCATCGGTGTAAACACGGAAATTATTGTTTTACAGAAAGACTGTAAGGAAGATTAAAAACATCCATTCAGGAGCAAAATACAAACTTTTTTAACTGGAAGAAAAATTATTATAATCTCAGATTTAACGTGAATTAATAATCCTCAGAATAATGTTCAAACATCCCTAAGTGTGCTCCTGGATAGCAAATTGGATATGAAAAGGGAGAAAATATTACAATATTGCAGAGGACAGAATCACAAAAAGATACAGAAGTGCCAGCTTCTGCTCCTGTACCTTCATACACATTTGGTAAGGTATCACTCATGCTTAGCTGGAGTCCCTGTGTACTGTAAAGCCCTAGAGTAGCTGGACCCCCAAAGGACTCTAAATCCTAAGGGAAGAGGTTAATTTCTTTGCTTTTCTACAGCACACAGCACAAGAGAACCCATGATAATCAAAGCGACTGTTTGGATGCCTATCCCAAGGAATAACCACAGCAGGCCAAGCAAGCAGCAGCCCAATGACCAGAAGAAAGACACAGTAAAAAGGAGGACAGTGAAAGACTGGACTTTCACACAAAATATCAGGGAATATACAAGATCCGGATCTGACCAGAAATGTTCAATGTAAGCCAAACACCAGAAAAGAAGTTGGCCTACACAGCCATGAGTTATTATTTGAACTCTCTGTGATAACCAATAGCCAGTAATGACATCTACTTAAATTCTTTGTTTAGTAAACCATAGAAGATGCACTGATAACTGTATCTATCTTGCACAGAACAGGAGAACCATGCAAAAAGCTTGCAAGAATATGAAAATATCCCACAGGCCAATAAGACAATTCCATTTTTCCAAACATTTTATTAGCTCTGCATATGACAGTTGTTCACGTATAAAACCATGGAGGCTGCTGAGACCTTCTTTTGACTTATTCTGAACTTCAACATTGGAATTCATAGCAAGGCAATGATCAGTTGCATACGTTGTGTGAACCTGTGAAAATCTAACCCAAAATATAAAGAGGACTGTTCAAAAACTCTGAACCTACAGGGACAAGATACCTGTTCCAGTTCCATCCTTTGAGCTTTGCAACACCTACATAACATGGCAGACATGCCTGAAAGCCAGACTGTTTCCATAGTTTCAAAGAGGAAATTAATATGTATGACCCTTGCTTCATTGATAAGAGATCATATCAAATTACAAGCGTAGACAAAAATAACTCCTAAGAGTCACGTTAAAGTAACTGAAACAGCTTGACAAGACCTGGCCTTAGTAAATACCACAAGATTTGTAGCTTACCCAGTGTTTCTGCTTCCAGCCCCCCACAGAGAGAGTGTTCTGAGCTGCAGGGCAACGGGCTGTTTGGAGAGTTGGCACCATGTGAGCAGAGGCTCTTGAAGGATGAGGCAAAGGAAGTCAAATCAGGGCAATCCAAACTCCAAGTCTCTCCTTCTCCCAAGTCAGAATTAAAAAGGAGAGATCCCTTGAAAGATTTTTAGTAAGAAAAAAAAGAAACATGCAGGGGGAAACTAGACATGGGCTAGAAGGTCAGAAAATGCTGTAGAAGTAGTAGCAGCTACAACATCAGCTCCTTGGGAGAAATTTCAGTACATTATACAGGAGCAACTCTGTCCTATATTGGTTAAACATTTGGGCTAATTCTTTCTTATATCCCTCACATTTTCTTCCCACAAAACTTAAGCTCATACCTCTTAATTTTTTCTACCTGGCCTTCCCTTAAATTTCAGCAAAAGGAGCAAAACAGAAAGAAAATAAATGGAACTAACATAATGAAAATCATAAAACATTCACATGATAAAACAACTGGTACCCTCCCACGTCCTTTCTTTCATCATTACATTTCATCTATATTAATTCATTTCTAGGCTTTCTTCTGGAAGAAGGCAAGAAAATAACCAGTTGCTTTCAAACAGAAATAATTTCAAACACAACTAAAGGAACAAGCAATATCTGCATCTGCTCCAGGCTGACATCATGGAGCTTAACCATGTCATCCTTGGTGCCCTAAACCTGGGGCCTGCGGCATCTTTCTTCAAGAATCCCACATGCTGCAAGACAATGGTCACCTTGTTTCAGGCGCTCAAAACCAACAATTCCCAACAAAATACAAACCCTGCCTTAAACCATGCTGGTAGCATTGCCTGATTCAAAAGCTAGACTTCTGAAAAAACAGCATTGGCTCAAACATTATACTGTACCTGCCCATTTCCATATAAACCTGGCCCCTGTCAACTACCACCATCCCAGGCAATGCTCAGGCAGAGGCCAAGTCTGCACAAAGCAGGGACTGCTCCCAACACAAAGTATAGTGGGGGCCTCTCTGGGCAGTGAAGAGAAAGGGAGTGTAGAGACAAGGACTGAAGATACTGTGCCACTTTCTTTTAGTGCTGGAGAATAGGCTCTGGCTCCAAGAGACCTAGGCCACAAGCTTCATGCAGGACATGCTGTGTCAGGCTGCTCAACCATGGGCTGTCCTTTTCCTAATTGGGCACAAATCACTCCACGTGACCTGGCTGGACCAAACACTGCTCACTGAGATCGCCTTTAACCATGTAAATGCAGCCCCATCATTCTCCGTACATCTGTATATACTACCTTCTCTCTCTTTCTCCACGTCCTATGTAACGCATGGTGGAGTCTCTCTATAGTTCCTGATTTTACACACTAACAATACCACAATATATGTGATAGAACTACTTACAAGAAGTACACTTAACTATTTCCTTGTTAAGAAGTTTGGATTTGTGGCCATAACAGTAAAATGCAGGCAGGAGAGGAGAAAACAGCCATGTCCAGAAGTGGTGTGCAAAAAACTCTAGAAGCACTTTTACCCCTTTATTCCTAATATTATGTGCTCTTCCCATATACATCTTTGCCAAATGTCCAAGGGTTTGGTTTTCACGAGAAAAGCAAGAACTCTTGAAATATTTTGCTTCCTGAATTCAGTGGCTTCACATGGGCTAGCATGCTACTGCAGTTAACACCCATCACATGGACTGGCAGTATCAGCTGCCAATCCTGCTTTTCCTTCATGTGAGGCAGTTTATTTGCCTCTTATTCTGCATAATGACACCCTAAATGGGCAAATCTCCCTTTGTCCCACAGTGAGTCCTATTTGCTACTGTAGCAAGGAGAGTATCCCTCTGTGCTGCTCCCTGAGATGATGAACTACAGTTTGTAGTTTTAGACTCTGAAATCTTCACCAGAGTCAATAGCATAGACCTAGTTTAAAACAAAGTACAAAAAAATTACTATCAAGTGTAGACATAGTACTTTTGGAGGAATTTTTGTCATGTGCAAACTGGAAGACACTGGTCCCAATTGAAAATCATTAGCTGTCAGACATCCAACTCAAATGATCTCCATTATTTTGCCACACGCTTATAAAATTCTACTCAAACTGGGGAACTCTGCTGCTTTTATTAACAATAGACATTAAAGGATTTGAACTGAAAGCTGTGTAAAATTCATAATAACTAATACGAACTGTGGCAGAACAATCACACCATACTGCCTCTAGGAAAAAAAGTAGAAACAAACTATGGAAACAGATTAGGGAATATGGTTACAATCACTGACTGTACATGTTTAAAAGATAAAAGGATCATTTTGCCCCACTTTTCAGCCCTAATACTTTAACTATTGCAAAAGAAGAAAATAAAATGCAAAGAAAAAATCTTGTGTAAAAGAACAGCAATCTTAATATTGTGAATAAGACCAAGAATAAAATCAAATACATTTCATTTTCAGAGATTTAATAATCTGCCAAGTAGTGACAAGAAAAAAAATCTGAAGTGCCTCCATTTTTCACAGGAAGATCTTTTTTCTCTAAAGTTCCCGAACCAGCAAAACAATTAGATTACTGAAGTCCTCCTAAAAGAGGTTTTTACAAAGACTTGTTAAATAGACTTGATTTAAAGTCATGGCCAAAATGACAGGTTTAGAAAGGCTCAGTGTAGATTTTAGAACTGATGCAGTTCTCCAAACTGTTTCACGTATGTTATGTATAGCATACTTTAAATCATTGCAGCCACTGTATGGCAAAGGAGGAAATCTCTTTAGAAACCAACTGTATGTTTTCTTAGTTGTTTCTCCCCACAGGTGAAAAACACCTACATAAAAGAGTTTATGCTTGTCACTTTTTTCCTTCTTTATGATGAAGAAATAGGCCAGAAAGCAATATCCCCACATTTCTCTCCCAAAAACATATGGAACAGAGACAGAGGTTACCTGGTTTCCTACTCAGGAGGATAACCATACCTCTCCCTGTATTATTTCTAAAAGAGCTGGAAGTCAAATGAACTAGAACTTTCAAGTTGGAAGGATGAAAATATTGTGGGGTTTTTGTGTTTGGTTTTGTGTGTGTGTGCGTTTGTTTGTTGGGGTTTTTTGGTTTGTTTTGTTTTTTAATAAAACCTGACTTTGTTTTGCAAAAGAAAGCAAGTTAAATCAAGTTAGGTTAATTGAAAAGAATTCTTAAATTTTAGCAAATTCTCTCTCCTGTAACTTTCTGTATTTCCCTAGTACACAGTACAATCTCCTTACTCATTTTCCAATCGTCCAGAAAAAAAACTAAAGGGAAATTCTCCCAACAAATACAAAGATTAAAAATCAAAAAACAAAAAAGAGAATGAGAAAACTTATAAGAACTGCATTGAAAAGGATCAGCAACATCAAATGTAAGATTAAAATTAAATGTAAGATTGAATGCAAGCATTCAATAAATATTTTTATCAGAGCATTAGTTGTTAATAGCAAAAGTTGACATATCTGTCTTAATTTCAGAAATTGCAGAGTAGTAAATTATAAAGTATAAAAGTAACAGTTTTAGAAAACTCAATTAATATAAGAAGTGATGCAGTGAGAAACAGCTATTGCAGAACAACGCATCTGAACAACTATGCTGAAAATAGTTGATCAGTGACAAACCCCTCTGGAGCAGTCAGCAGCCAGGTGTATCTAGCTGTTCCGAGAACAGCCTCTCAAGGAGAGGTGAAAGAATTTCCCTATGCAATGCATTCATTCTTTCCCCTTGTACAATCCCCATCTACCACCTATATCTTGTGTTGGATCAAAAAAACCCAGAACTATTAGACATCAGTTCACTTAGACCAGATCAGTCTGTTCCAAACCAGAGCGGGAATCAGTCCATGAGCTTTTCTGCCGGTCAGCTCTCACCAGAGTGCAACAGGAGACCGAGGGAATCAGGAGAGTGGCCTAGTGTATTTGTTTCATCACATTTGTCAACTGATCTGTGAAACACAGCAGTACTTTATTTTAAAGCACTGACTGTATCAGAGCAATGCAGAAATATTCCATAACTGTGCAATAACCCCAATATTGCTAAATGTCCATGGTCTATGCAAAAAAACTCAACAAAATATATTCTTCCTTATTACATTTTCACTTGAAAATTACTAAATAGCATTATTTTAATTATTCTGAGTTTCTGTTACAAGGATTATGGCTGTCATTGTTTTACTGTTAAACTTTATTTTTCTCATCTCGAATCAAGTTGAAAGCAGAAAGATTGTAAATTGTATGGATCAAAGACTCTCCATCAGTGTGTCACACACCATGTGGCATTGTGTTTTGCCAAGTCAAAGTCATGCTCCAAGTTTCGAAACTTCAAACAACTGAAATACCACAACATTTATAAAACAGAACTGAGCTACTGGGAGTAGGAAAAAAATACAAAAAAGGTAACAGACCTCAACAGCAGATAGTAAAATTAACATTTCAACAGTTCTTGCCTTTCATCTCAGTCTCCATAGTACATTTTTTCTGGAAAAGCTACAATTTAGGTTTAGCAAGATGCAGAATTACATAAAACATCTGGAATATGGGACAAGGAATATTGGCTTATTATCCCTGGTGGACCCTCCCTATGAAAAATTTAATAGGTCTGTTTTGGTAGTTTTAATCTCCAGAGCACCCCAAGCTATGTTATGGAAACATCATCTTGGTAATTTATATTAGAAAGAACACCTGGTGATGAAAGCAAATATACCCTCTTTAAAATTGTGAGTGATTTTTCTTTAATCCTCAAACTTTTCATCTTCTTAAATATATAATTTTTAACAGCTTGACTAAAAATTAGTTTTTGTATCTTTGAGACTGATCACATTGTAACCATTGTGAACTTAACACTATTTTATTAGAGAGCTACATTTCTTCATTCCTGTCTTCAGAGAACAAGTCATTTTGTCTTTACTTTGACATTGGCCTTTTACAGATTACAGAGGAAGCTCTGTTGAATCTTATATGAATATCACAAAATCACTTAAAATGTTGTCCATTTATTACTGCACAGCTTCGAATATTAAGGGAAAAAAGAACTGTTAAATAGATTTCTACTATCCTTATTCCTATCTCTAATTCTAAAGGTAGGGTTAGCTATAAATAATAATAAATACATAAATTTTGTCACAATTTATTCTAGGACCAATTTTAAGTGACAGCATGCAGCATACATAAATTGCATGAATTCTGATCTGTAATTGCTTTTTTGGTTTCTATTATATTTAATATACATTTTCAAAGTAACTAGTAAAAACCTATATATGCAAGCCAAGAAATTATTTTCCATTAAAATCATTAACTAGTTTCCTCTGAATATAAATACAGGTAAAATGCTATATAACTGAAAGGAATTTAACATACACCTTTCTAATGTCACACTGCCTTATGCTTTATTATAAAAACACAATTTTAACTGTTGCTAATGCACTACTTTATCAATAAATGAGGAATTAATGAAAGTACTGGTCAATCTCTAAACGAAGTTACTAATAAAAATGCATTCTATACTTTCCAGCTATAATTAGGTTTCCATTTATCAAATTTCTAAAGAAACAACACATGTACAAATTAATCTGTTTTTATCATTTAACATGCCCCACTTAAAATATATTCTAAAACATATTTTGTATTTTCTAACAAAAAAGCCCATAGTATTATAATCTGTAGCCTACAAAGATTTTCAGAAACATTTTTTTATTAATTTGACACTGATACGCCTCCGTTTCTAATATCCCAACCCTGCAACATTTTAAATGCAATTAAAAGTGGTTATGAAAGAGTGTGGACTTCCTTGTGAAGTAGGAAATCACTCTTGTGATTAACATGCAAACGAGCTCACGCTGGCAGAATAGATTGGGGTTTTAAAACCCCAATTACTTTTGTATGATTATCTATTTACCCGTACACAGACTATTTTCATTTTTCATCTAATACAAAGTCATCCTGCTTACATTTTTAGCACAGCAATTAATATTTACAATAATTATGACATCAAGCACCATTGAGATTACACCAAGTGAATCATTTACCATGTTTTTTAATATATATGTTATTAAAATAACATCCATGGTAATATATTGCAGAGGACGGAGATATATTATTGGCCTTTATACACAATTCAGCCTAATACAACATTGTATTGGCTTTAGATTTAGTTAAGGGGAATATTATTTTTAGTATCTGAGTAGGTCAACTGCTGTTCGTTCAGATTACAAATGCCAAAACTCTCAAGTCTGTAACTGGTTTGTATAAAGTGTAAGGTTTGTTTAAACTTTCACAGTAAAAATAACAATAAAATTACTTCCTCACATTTTTCTTTTATTTTTTTCCCCCTTTTTTTAGTAATAACAGACAATTCTTAACTTTCACTAACATGCTTTGATTCATACCTGCTGCAGAGTGCACATATACACATTTTTTCCAGACTTCTAAAGAAAATTATAATGCATTAATGACAGGAACTATGGTAATGGAAAAAGGTCACCCTCTTTTGAACACCTTCTGTTTTAAACCATTATATATAAAGACATTTGAGAAAGCAAAGAATTAAAAGGCAGCCTTTGTGCAACCCATTACTGAAATATTATAGAATAATCTATATCAAATGTAGTGGAATAGCAAGATTCTTTTGGATCTAAATTTACAGCAGCCACAGAAATGCTTTTATGCTTACTATCTATCTGCATGTTGATTCAATTATTAAAAGGACACCTGACAGCAGACTTACTTAATTGAATTAATTAAACTGGGTGAATAATCACAGAATTACTATTGTATGAAATTTGTCCTGAGAAGTAACACTGGCATTGTGAAATTGAAAGTAATTTGAATGGTAAAATACACTGAGCAGAGCAGTGTTCACTTACTATATTCTGAAATTCTTCACCTCATACATGAACAAATGGGACATAAAAGTGAATAGACAGCTGTGAGTAATGAATGCTTCTCCTTATCTGTTATAATTTACTACGTGAGTCCAGCTAAATCACTAAATCTTTTAAAAACTTTGCAAAAATAATTCAAAATAATAGTAGTAATTTTAATCTCTTACTCTAAAATGATACAATGGAGTGGACTATCAGATACCAAGAGGGAGGTAGTGTAACACTGAAACAGTTGTGTAAAACAGTACTTCCAACCAGAATATCTACAAAATATTTTAATGTGTCAAATTGAAATTATGCAAGCATTGTTTACTGACTAAAGCAAGCAAATTAAAGATGTTGAATTATTTAAAAAACATTTAAATAGATTGGTACAGTGAGCTTCTACCACTGATTTTAACAACAGGAGCAATTTTCTTTGGTGATTAAATATTATGACATACTGTATATAATATATTCCTTTTAAAATCTTCTGAAACAATTTTTTTGTTATTATTAAAACTAATTTACCAGTGAGGTTCCGAAGAATTTATTATGCCTTCTTCTATTTAGCTGCGTTTGATAATTCACTAAATACAAGTGAAATTTTCATGACAGATTTTTTTGAACACACGTTTTCTGTTGCCCCTGCTTTCACACCAGAAGAGACACAGAAAAGCCTCACAGTGCTCAGAACAGAAGTTTATGCTGGCAGAGGACATTCCTGGAGTGCAAGCACCCGATCTGGCATAAATCCAAGTTCCAGCTATTAGCTCTGCATCACCAGTGGGTATTTTTCTTACTTCCTCTTGCAAGGTTTTTGTTTTGGTTCGGTTTTGCAACAATCCCCATAGTAGCAAAATGTACAATATTGTCTCCATTCATATGAGAGAATGGTAGGACTGGATATTTACCTTACTCTAAAATAATCTGCAGCATAGTAGAATCACACAAACCACCTTTTTTTCCTTTTCTTTTTCTTTTTTTTAAACATCAATGTGTTTTCTCTTTCTAAAAATTAATATTGATGATTCTACAAATAGAAAATACTAATTTAGAAGTTATTATTAATTTATATTACTAAAAAGAACATGAACATTTATGGATATTCAGTCAGAATATTTTAAAATTAAATAATACGACATCTAACATCTATATACTATAAATCACTGACTTTTTTACATTCATATTTTCCCTCATATTCCTACTTGAATATAATTCATTTTACAAATATGTCTGATCCTGCCTCTGACCTTACTACACTTTAAGCTCTTTTCTGCTCATGGAAAGCTAATTTGCATTTTTTAAAAAATGTGTCTGTATTAATGATCTAATTTACCACAAAAAGGCTTTATATTAAATACAAAAAGGACAGCCATTAGCTTTCTTTCCACAATAAAATCAAAACAAAAAATAAAACATCTCATTTACACAACAATTAACAGGGTTTTTTTCCTAACACAATAGTAAATGAATCTGTACAGTTCAGCATTCATAAACATTATATATTGTGGAGAATTCTTGCTCTACAATCAAAATAAGGAATATTATAAATATGCAAAGTTTTACAAAACACTTTTCTAAGAAAACTATACATCCATTTTAATACCTATATTAATAACCACAGTGGTTAGATTTTTCTTTTACATAAATTATACAAAGTACATTGGAATTACATACCATTTTAATACCAGTTTATTATAGCTTTATTTCATAATATTGGAGGTGGAAATGGAAACAGTGCCATCATGTGATACTTTTCAGGCTACTTCACTTCTTTTATTTCCAAGGAGTGAGTCTGTTGCTGCTATACAAATAAGAGTTCCTAGAAAAGCATGCAATGACAGCATAATTTATTATATGCCATACTGCAACTAGATTGTTTTAGGCATTTTTATACATCAAGTATTGAAAAACATCTTCTAAATCTGCAAGAATAAACAAGCAGATGATCCATACAAATGTTACTTAGCTCCTTTTATTAAAAGTTCACAAATTATCCAACACAGTCTTGTGAAATTCCTTCCAGTTTACAGTCAAGATATTAATCCAACCAGATTAATTTTTACAAAAGAGTGCTAAAGTTAAATTCAGTGGTTTTAATTAGTACTGGGCAGACTACTTGGAAAAAAACCCTAATACATGAAATCATCACAGGCATACAATATCAAAGCCAAATCCAACTCGTATTATATTTACTATACAAGATATTTTTAATGAAATCAGACACACAGTTATTTTTCCTTTTGTATCCATTTTATATTGAAATGAAGGCATTTTTCTCCCCAGTGGTCAGAATAAACTAGAAAATCCAGACTTGATGCTAAACACACGTATTTCCACTTATCTCTTCTGTTTTCCAGAGCTCAAGACAACCATTTGACAACTGCTTGGAATCTAGAAATACAAGTAATCTATTAAATCTGAAATCCCACTTTAATGCACAACTCACAGCTGCCAAATCTCAAACTACTTTACAGTAGTGGGGCTTTTCAAATATGTCTTTATACAAAATTAAACCCTTACAGTGAATTCATTGATGCATGGGTGAAAGTTGATAAAAAATGCAGGAATTGTAACTTTTAAAATAGAGTACAGATGCTAGATATTGCTTATCGAGTTTCAGAATTTATAGAACAATGACTGAATTCTCCAAGATTAAAAATCCTTACAAAATTTAACTGCCTACAGGAAAACTGTTACTATTATGTGTTTATTTTTAAGCATATGGTCATGTACAGCGATTTAAAAGCATTTAGATTTCTTTATGTAGGACTCAAAAATTCATGGTATATGCATGCAAGCCACCTATATGAGTTTTGTTCAAGTGTGCTTTGAGTGTGAAACAAGCAGGGGCTTTTATAAAAGTATGTTTCATGTATCCAGAACTCCATTTATGGGCCAGCATTACAGCTGGTGAACGTATCTGCGTTTGCTAAAAGGTAACAAAGCAAGCCCCTCAACCCTTGAGAACCCTCAGAGAGCAGGATACAAGACTGGAAACATTAAATATAAGAAAAATACTGCAGTAAGAAAATAATAGGGAGAAATAATGTTATGCTCTTACTTAAATTTAATGTGTACTACTTATAGGTACCATTTTATAAATTGTTTGAGCTGAACCAAATCGCACTTTGCGGGCTGGAAGGCAGGCCATTGGCACGCTGCACAAGTACTGAATTGTGCTCTTACGGGAAAGTTTAATTTTTATGTCTGCAACCCAGAAAGCAAGTTTTTGAGGAACAGCCCAAAAAAGTGAGAGAGCTTTTGTTACTGCTATTGTTACTTATTCTTCAATTGCTTAATGTTTTCCTTAATGCCAGCAACAACCAGCCTGGCTCTCCACCTGACATTTCTACCTTCACAGGCTGGATGGAAAACTAATTTGACTGGAATGTTACCAGCACAAGTGATACATGGAACTCAATGCATGGTAAAGACAATCTGTAGCAAGATATTTAATACCTAGTATAGGTTTTCCTAAATCTTTTTAGTTGTTGTCAATTATCCTCAACTGTGATAAAAACTTCTCTATTTCTATGGTTAGGGTTTAGACTTCATCTCCCTCTACCAGTAACAATTTTCTGTCATCACAAAACATGTAAAACCTACATCAACACTCACTATATAGTTTTATTATGTTGGTTTTGAGCTAGATGATGAGTATTAATAATATCTTACAAAACACTGTCAGGATACTCACAATGCTGTCCAGAAACAAGACTATAAATCAGATAAAATCATAACACAAACTACATTAAGCACTAAGTAATGGGAATCATAACCTGGTGGGGCACTTGCTGGTTGATCAGCCAAGACATCTGAGAAACCTGGAAAACTGAGGCAAAACTCTGATCTTTTTCAGATCCCTCCCCAGTAACCCCTTCAGCAGCCAGCAGGAAAGGAATTTGCTTGTTCTTTGTGTTCTGCTATTTCCTGTGGTGCCCAAAACAGGTGCTCATTTAAGATAAATTATGCTGCAGATAAATACTTTGAACATCAGTGAAGGAGAATGTTCTATGTAAACATCTGCAGAAGAATTTCTACAACTGTGAACTAAGGGAGAGGCTGCATTACCCTCTGGGTGAAAAGACAAAGTTATATTTCTTATCTGTATTTTTATTTCTCTACCGCAGAAATTCAGTGTTCTACACAGAAGTCAAGACAGAAGAATGAACACCAAATACTTAATGGGGAAGTTCTAATATCTCTAATTAAGAAGATAGAAGATTTCAAAATTTTAAAAAATAGAAAAGTAATTTTTCAATTTATTAGAGCTGAGACCTTTAGGTAAATATGTTGGGTGGGAATTACATGGCAGACTTGTAGATGGCTAGTCCAGAGGCTAGTACTTGTCTAACCATGTAGCACCCACCTATTTGAATAAGCCGCAAAATCTGAAAGCAGATTCCCAAATTACTAATTAAATTGCCCCAAACCAGAACTGTTGGACTCGTATGGATCAAAATTAATTGGGACAAAACATATAGTGTAGAACTTCTCAAGAAATTTTTTAGACATTCTCTAAGGTTTTGAAAATTTTATAAAGCACAGTTTTGACCAGGTTCTGTTCATATGGTTTTATATTGTCTCCTTAATTCAAGGGGAGACTGGAAACAAGAGGACTTCCCCATACTTACCAAGGCATGCTTGAACAACAACTTTAGCTACTGTACAAGGCTTTCTGAAATAGAAATATTGTTATTCATACTAACTTTCCGACCCAAACAAAATGTCAGATGAAATAAGATATACTGTCAGAAAAGAAAAATAAGCCATATGTGATGGTTTAAAAACAGCTTCACTGATAGCTGCAGCGTCATGTTCCATCACCTGAGAGCCACAGATTGTCTTATAAAGAGAGCTACATTGTAAGGTGATAATGGCTGCCATCATTCACCAACGAGGTTAGAAACTAGGCGTTTACTCAGCAGTTGTCATTAAAGTCAAATGGAAGGAACAGCTAAATGTTCTTTTGTGTAGGGACAGCTGAAACAAGGCCCTGAGTGGGAGGGAGCAGCATGCATATGCCCATGCAGATCTCCAGTTGCAGGTTACAAAGCAATGTGTATCAGCGTGTATGAGACGTGGAAATGTGTCACTGAACAATGAAGCTCAAAACATTAGTCTCCATGAAACAGTCTTTCATAAGGAACTCTAAAGTTCTACAGAAAGGAAAATAAGTGTTAATTTAGTAATGCCTCTACCGAAGTCAGAGTACCTAAATGAATTCTTATTAAAAAGCCAAGCAGAAAGTTGCAAAAACTGTTCATCGGAAAACAGCAAAAAGTTGTCATTATCAGAGTCAGTGTAACTGAAAATATTTTTGTATTTGATAATATGCACAATCAAAAGGCAGAGATGGTCAACATATGGCTAAATATAACTGGACATATTTTTCTATCTGTAGACTGACAGACAAAAGAAAAATCCCTAGAGGATGAACTCAAGCTTCAAGACAGCTTAAGTATAGAGTTTGATGTGTGCAAAAGACACAGGAGGTCAAGTAATCCCCTTATGGTTAGAGAATATATAGTAAAAATTCTATTTGCTTGTAAAGTCTCTTTATTTCACAGGTCTTTCAGATAAAGTATTATGATTAAGTGACACATGGCCTTTAGTGGGATGCACTGGTTTCTGGAATGGTGTCTACTACTAGAAACCTGACAGAAGAAAAAGGATTGAAATAAAGAAAAAAGTCTGAAACAAAAACCAAACAAAAAGAGCTTAATTGCTAAGTCACTCATTCCAGAGTGGAACATTCCTTCCACTCTTATCCTAAGACTTTTTTGCCCACTGAACTTATCTAAGCTCTGCAAAACCTGCCTCTCTGTTGAACGGATAGCTACTGTCAACTCTCTTCTAGTTGGACTCCTCTTTTCAACAGAGGGAAAACACTTTCTTTTTCAATTCCTTTATGCTACCTGCAGGGTTTCTGTGGGGCTTCTAATAATACTTAAATCAGAAAGAACACACAACAGTACCTTCTGTCTCTAAAGAAGCCTCTGATGCTGGTCTTCATACTTAGTCACTCATTGCCACCTGAGGCAAGACTCTTAGGAAATTAGTACAATTCTCAGAAGCAAGGAGAAGCTCAAGGTAAGCTTAAATTGTCATTGGTTGTTCTTTTAAAAGCAGGAACAACCACAACAAATGCAGATTCTCTGAAAAGAAAACAAGTGTTTTCAGCTCAACACAGGAACAACACAAACACAACATCAAAGAGTTGCAAGATGCTTCAACTTCATTTAACAGAAATAAATCAGGTTGACAAATGTGGAAATTTCAAAAGACAAAGGAAACTACCAGAAATTGTATCTCTTCAGCCTGTGAACATACAAGTAGAATTAGGTTTTAAGACTTGAAAACCAGCACTGGTTCAAGATGATAGAGGTAATATTTTCCACTGTGAATCAACACTAAATCAATTCCCAGTTTTACCTTCAGAGAAGCATACTTGGATTTTGGCTGCTTGCAGTATTTCAGATGAGCCATAAAACAGAATTCCTGAACACTTGTGCTTACAGATCACATTGCACTTCACAGCTGTTGTGTTTTACCCCAGCAGAGGGTGCATTTAAGCAAGTGGAAAAAAGCAATTTTGTTTTAAACATAGCTTAAAGTGCTTAGGGGTCTTTTTGAATGACATGTAATGCATACATATATTATATTTAAAATATATTAAATAATTCATAACAAGTAATTATTAGGTCTACCTCCAATGTTTGTCTCATTTTCTTCTAGTTCCTCATGTGCCACATTGAACAACAGCATAATGCTGCAACTAGGTGGACGGAGCAGTGAAGTCTGAGGAGCAGACCTAAATTTAACAACATTGTGATAAATATGAGGTCGGTAAATCTGTGCAAAGGAATTGCTATTATATTACTTTATAAAAAGGAAAATTTTGATTAATCTTCTGCATTAGAAGAATGCTGAGATTGCAAAAGCAAAGCATTTAAAAAAAACAGAACACGCCTGAAGTAAAGCTGTTCATACTACACTATTTCAACCTCCTCGGTATGACCTTTCCTCCATTCTTTATCATTATGTGCCATATTACTTGTTTCCCCGGGACTTACGTTTCATCACTGCATTGGATAGACTAGTTTCGAAAATTAACTGGCTTTGTTAAGACTTGTATTTATATTACTTAGTGCAGAGACTGTTGTCTCTGTCCTGTGTTCCCTTTGTTGCTGCAATTGTAAAGGATATGGCCAAGGTATGCATGCTTTTGGAACTGAAGGAACGTTTTAGGGAAGCAGAATGCCATTTCAAAGAAATGGATTTCTGCCAAAAAAAACTTTTCAGCAAGCTCCATAAAATGAGAAAATATGAACAAATCACCATTCAATACAAATTCTTTCTTTTCTGGGTTATCATACACATATACCATTATGGTAGTTAGATATAAGTAAATGCAAAGCTTTCTTAAAATTTCATGCATATTCTTTTTTGCATGTATGTTCTCCAATGAAGTCTCATGAAGTAACCTACTTTCACAAACATTTTATTCCTCTGGCCAATGGAAGTCAAAATTTAGAAAAGAAATAGTCCATAATTATCTTTCTACTAATTTTAATTTCTCCTATGTGAAAAAAATAAATAAACCACCACTTCAGCTTTTCATGATTGAATGTCAGAATAAAAAAAAAAGACAGCTGTGATTCTTTATAAAACACAAACTAAATGGTATTTGAAGGAGCAGGGATTCCTACTGAATTGCACAGGATTAATTACATGAAGCATTTTCAAAGAAAACACTTAAATAACAGGTGGCTAGTAGTTCTACACCCACTGCAATTGGACATGGAATGAATAAACAAATACATTATTATGGGTGGAAGCAAAACAACAACAAAACTAGGTAGTTCTGTAAGCAATAGAATTTCTGAATAACAGCTTGGGCATTTTTAATACTTCTTCCTCAACAGATGCATTACTTTGCATGTTTCTGTTACATAGTTGATCTGTTTTCATGGATATTAGCATTTTTGAGGCCTCTACTTCTCCATCAAATTTGTTTGAAGTTGGTCAACAAGTTCAAGATTTATTCGGGGGGACTGACAGATAGTATGATTGCATCAACTTACAAGATTTCTGTTTCCTTACATAAGTATGATAAAAATAGCAAATCCAGGCTATGTTAGCCTAGGAAATAGACAATTCCACAGCAGGACACTTTCTGCAGGGAAGGCCAAGCCAGGAAGAACACAGGAATAGTGTTCAGGTCCAGCAGTAAGATAAACTGCCTAACGCAAAAAAAGGAGAGGAGATAAAAATATGCCAAGTACTTCACCAAATATTAAAAATAAGATTAAGCAATTAGAATATTTAAAGTAGCATGCTTAAAGAAAAAGTAAATGCCGTATTTCAATACATCATAATTACCTGTTGTTAGGAACTTTTGGTTAATTCTGTTAGAAAATCTCAAATAGGTCTTAACATAAAGAAGAGTTTGCTTCTTGGAATTCAAACTACAACATGGCATTGGTTCAGTAACAGAACATGACAAACCAAATTAATTTAACTGCAATACTTCAGATGGTGTTTTATCAAGGATTAATATAACACAATACCTCCAGTTGTTATGAACATGCTTAGGTGCAGTAACTGCTTTTAGTAATTCAGTCATGCTTTGAATACTTCAGTGCACTTATTTCACCTCTTATTTATTCATCAGAAGAAAAGCTGCTTGTAAAGAATGGCATGGTCTTGTTACAGGACAACTAATATAATATCTTCAATTTGTTTCATTCGTTGTATTGTTTGGTATGAAATCAAGATAATAACACAGAAGACAGCACCACCACTGCCATACAGGAGCTGCCATCCTGAAATATCTTACACAGCATTGCTGCCAAAAGTATCCTAAGCATCAGGCTTATAAGGGTGACCAGCACTCATTCATTCATTGATTTAGTCTTGTTCCACATGCAGTTAGTCCCATGACATAATGCAGTGCATTCAACACATTCACAAGCATGGAATGGTTTTTCCCCCTTAAGTCAGTGCCTCTGGTAAACAAGTAGCAGAAGCTATGTCTCCATTTGGTGCAGTCGTTGGTAAGAAGACTGCTGAGGAACTCATTCATTCACATTGGACTAATGTCATGTATAAGCTAGTTATGTCTCCTAATGTTCTCGCTTACTCTTTTGTACTAGAAAGGAAATTCATATCCACCTTATTTGGTTAATGAATGGGTTTCTCTGAATATAAAGTTACAGATACAAGAATTTGCACAATCCACAAGCCTCACAAAAGGGAGGTACAGCTTTGCTAATTTAAGTTGCTTTTTAAGTCTTAAACAACTGAACTCAAATTATGGTTTACACTTTACTAAGGAGAAGGGTTTCATATCCAAAATATTGTTGTAGAATTAAAGTCTATGGGAAGCAGCACAACATCATCATAAAACATGGGAAATACAATAACAGCATGAGAAGTGGTGAAACCATGAATTAAATTTCACAGTTGCTACACATGTTCAAGTAAGTAAACACAGTTTTCACAAAAGATTTTTCAGCTGGAAATCAGGAAAAAGGGAGATGGAAGTTAAAATAAACAGCTAAAGAAATATCTAACACTGAATTTCAACAGTTTAACTTCTTTTTCAGATGCTCAGTTACAGATAAAATTTAAAATGAGATCACATTCATCAAACTGTCCACTTAATGTAACAATATTGCATCTCATTGAGAAATCAGCCATCAATTAGAAGCTGTAAAATTTAATTAAACATATCCTAATCATAGTTAGCACTGTAATGTGACCCGCACCTATGCACGCATTTCACATATTGCAACATGACAGCACTGCACTTCCTTCCATTTTTCCTGCTCCCATCTTGAGGACTTAGAATGGAGGCTTTCAGAGACAGAACCGAAAGGAAATAACATGGAGGGGAAAAAGGGAAGCTGCTGAAGTAGAGATAAATATGCACTATTTCCTGAGGCAGACAGGAATTATAGACATGGGTATATATGTTAAAAAATAAAACAAATATAATACAAATGATGAAATATGTGACAAGATTTCCACCTTGATGTCCTACACAAAGTAGATACGCTTTGTTTTCATGCTTTAGAACTTCCTAAGTAGCTCCTCAGTGGCATTACAGCTCACTAATCAATAGTTACCTTGTATTTACTCTATTACATTATTATAGATGTTATTAATATGAATAATTTGTAATAAAACCAGAGAAGGATATTAATAACACGAGTATAATGGAATGCTGCTCTAGAACTCATACCTCAATTAGTGTATATATTTATATATGTATTTCCAATAAAATGGAAAGGAGTAAAGTCAGTCTAACCATGAATATCTCTAACAATGTCACAGGACACACACAAAGTTCAGCATAGATTTTACTCATGGTCTTCACAGAACTTTAGAAGATAGCTTCCAGATTTAACTCATAAATGACAGAAGACAAGTATTACACACCAGTTCTCTTCCATTGTCTCTCTTTCTTGCTTCCATTGTGACATCATTAATAAATTCCATCCTGTCCTTTCTGTTTCCTAAGCCTCTCTTGTGCTGTGTCCCTGTCCTGAACAACATCTTTTCTATTAGAGAGCTAACAGTTATTCACCTTTCCCTGCTATATACACATATGATTCTTCTTATACTTGAGAATTATTAATTCCCATGTACGTGTTCCCCCTCACTGCTACTTTTTCCACTGTTCCTCGGGATCAGAACCAACATAGAAAGATCAAGATGGTTGGGATACCACATCTAATGACACAGCATCACTGCCTAGATACATTTTTTTTTTTTAACTTTTATTTGTCAATAATGACTTAGCCCAATTACCACCACTGGAATAGTCATTCCATTCACATATTCTATATGTGTATAACCTCTTACAAAGTCCCTAAACTTTCCTCTGTTTTTCTTACAAGACTATTTTACCTTCTTCTTAATCAAAAACAACATAACATCATCACATCAAATACAGATTATTCATTCCATCCTAGAAAGCTGTCATTAACCTGGCTAATTAACAGTAGAAAAATTATTGAAATATTTGAATGGTAATAAAATATAAACATTTTCCCATCCCTAGAAGTGTTCAAGGCCAGGCTGGATGGGGCTTGGAGTAACCAGTGGATGGTGTCCCTGCCCATGGTAGAGGGGTTGGAACTGAATGAGCAAGGTAGAAGAGAAGACAGACTTCCTCAAAGTAGGAAGAGAGCTGCATAAACTCAGGCTTAGTTTTTCATGTGCCTTTAAAAGACCTGGACTGAGGTTTAGATACACTGCAGCCACCATTGCAACTACATTTTCTGCATACTTACTGGAGCTAGTGTGAAACTAGCCTGTCCAAGCACTGTGACCCATCTAGACACAGCTCTGATGAACTCAGCACAGACTGCAAAACCTGCCTGAGAACCAGAATAAATATGCAATTACTTAACCATCTCTATACCTCCTGTCCCACAGATTTACACTCTGCAGGAATTCCAGATCACTATAAAGGGGAGAGTGACTGCCAATGAATGACACCCTTGAGTGCCCTTGGAATAATTCCAATATGGAGTGTTAAGCACAGAATGAGAAGAAAATCAGGAAACAACATTGCCTTTACAGTGAAACCAGATAATTTAAAGATAAACAGAGAAACCAGACCCTAACATAACTATCATATTAAAAAATACAATAAAAAGTTATTAACTTTTGGAAAAGCATTTTTAATATTTGACATTATTATTTTAGTTTCTTTTTTATATATATTCACACAGTTACCCAACTCTTATTAAAAAATGTTTCATTTACAGGAAGCTGTCTCCAAGATCTGACTATTTACAATATCTTCTCCATTTTATGTGCTTCCAAATAAAAACTATTAACACTTTGGGACAGAAATACTTGATCCAAGACATAAAATGAGCTTTTTATATCAAATGGTTACAGCAGATTGACACACAAAACTCTTACATGAAAGGAACACTGTACCTCACAATGCTATTTTAATAAATCAGGCTCTAAAATAGTAATTACAAGAACTGATTAAGCACTACATCTAAAAAGAAAAATATTCTGCAACGCACCCCACATGCACCCTTTCAAAGTTATGGAACAGGAACTGAAAAGTGGTGCATAGCCCCAGATTTGGAACTTCAGAAGATTAGTGCATCAAATTCAAATAACTACAAATTCCAGATGGCAATTCTTCTTTACATGGATCACAAAATCCATAATCTCAGTATTTCCGTAACTTATCCATCATATACAGTTTATTTATTGCCAGAATTTTTGAGCTTGCTTTGTTTGTTTGGTCCATTTTTTTGAATAAAGAGGTTGGAGGAGGTAGAAAGGAGCAGGGAAAAAGAAAAAGAGAGAAAAAATTATTACCTTATATATTTTTATCTAATTCTTTGATAAACAAAAACACATAGTTCCACAAATTAGTTCAGTAAAACTGCATTTCCTAGTGGATGGGTTCCACATCCCATACGTAAGAATCAAAAACAAGCAGTAATGGCAAGAAGATTTTGATAATAGTCCCTTCTGCTTTCTGTCACAGTTGGACAAGCAGTGTAAGAATAAAGGCTGTCACTCTTTAGGGGGTTTCTGTACACAAAAAGTTCAAAGCTGACTCATAGCACCACAGTCCCCTTCTGTGGGTTCAGATACACAGTATACCCCTACGCGTAGACACTGCCACTGATAAGACAAGACAGACAACATTTTTCTTAAGAAGTGCTCTACAGCTACTCAGGTAATCAAATAAATATAAAAAGGAGATAATGTATCTCTCAAATAATATCTTTGGTACAAAAAGAATGAAGGATGCCAAGTTTCAGAGATACTTCTTAATGCTTTCTGCAAAATTAGGATGCATCTTCAGAACATGCAAGTATATCAAGTAGTGAGTTAATTCAGTTGTAGAGATACCCATAAAATGTAGGGACATGCATTTCAGCAGGTAAGCACACTCACTGTCAGCCATGGGTTTCCAGGACCCTAGTCAGGATTGTTACTACACACTTCCTGCTTTCCAAAGGAGTGAGAATAAAGCTACCTCTATGAGGTTACACAAAAACTATGACGGTTCTCCTAAGTACAAAACAATTTAGAACAGACAATATTGCATAGTCATATTTCCATAACCATAATTTCCAGAGCATGGATTTCAGTTTTGTGAGCTCTGGTGGGGTTCTTTTAGCTCTTTTAATTTAGCTGTCCTTGTTTGGGTTTTTTTTGGTTGGTTTGTGGGGATTTTTGGCGGGGTTTTTTTTGAGGGGGGCTGTTTGGTGGGTTTGATGGTTTGAGGGTTTTTGTTTATTTACTTTGTGTTTTTTTGAGTGGGGATGTTGCTTTTTGTTGGTTGGTTTCATTTTTGAAAGGAAGATTATTACAGCCTCACAGAATCTCAGAATATGCTGAGTTGGAAGGGACAGGCAAGGATCATCAAATCAGCTCCTGGCCCTGCACAGGACCATCTCCAAGAGTCACACCACATGCCCAAACACTTCCTGAACTATGTCAGGCTTGGTGCTATGACCACTTTCCTGCAGAGCCTGTTCAGTGGCCAACCAAGAGGTGAAGAACCTCTTTATAATATCCAACCAAAACCTCCCCTGACAGAACTTCAGGCCATTCCTGTCACTGGTCACCACGGAGAAGACATCAGTGCCTGCCCTTCCTCTTCCCCTCACAAGGAAGTTGTAACTGCAATGAGGTGTCTCCTCAGTCTCCTCCAGGATGAAAAGACCAAGTGACCTCAGCTGCTCCTCATACGGCTTCCCCTCAAGACCCTTCACCATCTTCATTGCCCTCCTTTGCACACTCTCTAGTGGCTTAATATATTTCTTATCTTGCAGTGCCTAAAACTGCACACAATATTCAAGGTGAGGCTGCCCCAGTGCAGAGCAGAGCAGTACAACACTCATCCGGCTGACGATGCTTTGCCTGATGCCCCCCAGGACACAGTTGGCCCTCCTGGCTGCCAGGGCACTGCTGACTCATATTCAGCTTGCCATCGACCAGTACCCCCAGGTCCCTTTCCATGGCACTGCTTTCCAGCACTCCCCAGCAGCAAACATCTTCTCTGTATTATGCCCATGTCACTTGACCTTGCTTCCACTGGGCATATACCTTCCTATTTTGCCTTATTTCCAAAAGCAGATTCCTGTTTAGCCAAGCTTGCCTTCTGTCTTGCCTGCTTGACTTCGGACATTAGGGAACTGCCTGCTCCTGTGCCCTTAGAAGGTGATGTTTGAAAAGTGACCAGCACTTAGTTCCTCAAAGAATAATTCATCAGTGTCATCATCCTGGCTGGGACGTCTGTAGGAGACTTCCACAATGACACCTCAGTATTTGTTTCTTACTTAACTCTTACCCAGAGGCTCTCAATTGGGCCATTCTCAACTGTGACCTCCATACATTCTAACCTTACAATCAGAGGCCTTTCTTATCCTTGACTCCAATTATGCAAATCATATATTCCAAACTCCATTACTAGGTACTTCAAACAGCTACAAAAATCAGATATTAATGTGTAATACTCTATTGATTATGATACTACTGCAATGTGTCTAAAGAAATATATGTAGTTTTCTTGACTCTGTTTTTCAGCTCAATATAGCATCATATAGAATAAATTTGCAATAATACTTGGCATATGTTTCTGGATATTATGTCCTTCAAAAGTAGATCTTTTCAATGTATTCTTTATTGATTATTTTAGTTCATACCAGGACAAAAGGGAATACTACAAATCACACCACTCTTACCCCTATGAAGAGTATAGGAGACCTTTTGAGTTCCGTTATCTAGAAAGGGACAGGACAGACCCAGAGCATAAGTGCACTCGCCTTTTGCTCCTGTTTTTACTTTTGTGTCAGTATGCGATGATAGGACAAAAACACTCGTGCTTTAAGAACCTTGTTAGCATCTCTGTTGCACTGCAGAACCTTTGAGGAACCCTGAAAAGAACGAGCTCACTATCCCTGCTCATACTCATGCAATCTCTTCATAAGAGTACTATGAAAACAAGTGATTTGTGACTGCTACCACAGCTGTCTAGAATAGCATAGCATAGAGTGGATGAGGTCTTTTCCAATCTTAATGATCCTATGATTCTATAGGATAGCATGGCATAAGATAGCATGGCACAGACTATTTTCAGTTAGAAGGGGAACTACAACAATCATCTAGTCCAGTTGCCTGACCAATTCAGGGGTGCCCAAAAGTTAAAATGTTATTAAAAGTATTGTAGACATTGACAGGCTTGGGGCATCCACTACCTCTTTAGGAAGCCTGTTTCAGTGTCTAACAATACTATCCATAAAGAAATGCTTTCTAATGGCCAGTTAGATCCCACCTGATGCATCTTTGAAGCATTCCCATCACTGGATCCAAGGGAGAAGAGATCAGCCCCTCCCTCTCCCCTTCCTCTCCCCAGGCAGCTTTACAGAGCAATGAGGTCAGCCTCCTCTTCTCCAGAAGCCCAAAGTCCTTGGCTACTCCTCATAGGACATTCCCTCCAGCCCTTTCACCAGCTTTGTTGCCCTCCCCTGGATGCATTTGCAGACCATCACATCCTCTTAAATTGAACACAATATTCAAGAGTGTTGCTGTACTTTTTCATTAATCAACCCTTTATCCTAATATCTGCAGCACCTACCAAATGATGACAGAACTTATTCCAAAATTAAATAGTTCTATTGTTTTTCATTCAAAATGGACTTTGCACTTCAAGTACATATCACATTAAGCTATTTACTGCTAAGCAGTAAGTATATAGGTAAATGAATGCAAACAACAACAAATGATTACTGTTTAACTTTACAAATGTCTTGAAAGACACAACTAATGACATATACAGTCCTAAAAGATGCTAAGTATCTATCACAAATTACCTTAATTGTTAATGCATTTGAAATTATTTGATTTGCTAATTTGGTGAAAAATATTGAGAGAAAGGAATCTCAGAAATGCCTCCTGTATTTCACACAATTTCATCTGACCTTGAACAATGCTGGTGCAGAGTCCAGACAAATTAGATTTTACATTTACAAGAATTCCACAGCGTGAACATCTAAGAGTGTGAATGCCTCCTGACAATTTTTCCAGGTTGTTCTCAGAAGCAGGTAAGAATTTCCTTGCTAAAACATCAATTGGCTCCCAATGGGAGTTACTTTAGGTAGTCCTGAGGAATAAGAAGCTTCAGAATGATGGCCTTTCCGTCACAGTACAGCAGCTCAAGAAAAAGGACAAGAGCAAGGGATTAAGGAAGCTTAGATATTGTTCACAATTCAAATTAATCTTTGAGTAGATGATGGGTTATAAGTGACAGATGAATAAGGGAGCAAAATTTTCAAGTAAATGTTGCTTCTGTCCCACAGCAGGGAAGATTTGCTTAGCTGAACTACAGTTTCCTCAGTGTCTGACTGATGCAAGGACAAAGAAGAAGGCATAAATTTAACCTAAAAAGCTCACCCTCGTTAATAAAAGTTGAAGAAATATAGTTTTGCTTTCTTACTTTCTAAGCAGAAAGCCAGTAAGTCACAATAGCAAATCAAGCAAGGAAAATTTACAGAAAAAAACAGCAACAAATACCAGTGCTTGAGCTCTCCTAGAAGTCTCTTGCAGTCTTCTGGAAAACCCTTCTATCAACCATAAGATATCAGATAGGCATACTCAAATAGCTTGTGTTATAAGATTGGTCATCTATATTGGATAAGAGTAATATAATACATGCAGAAAAGCCTAAGTAAATATGAAGTGTTCTATGTGTGATTATTCTGTACGAAATTAATTATAAATTATCATAATATTTTTTAATAAATTCATGGGTATTAAATTAGTCAATTAGGGACAAGCTTTATCTTTTTCTCTTGAAGTGTGCATAAATATCCTTGACTAAATGAATGGAAAAAAAACCCTAAACCACAAACATTAAACAACAACCCAAATCAGTTAAAGCCAACCATGCCTATTTAAAAATGCAGAAAATCAAAACGTGAATAGTTTAAGCAATCCTGTGTATTGTATTTAGATGGCCTTTTGTCATACTATGTGTTGCTGTGTCAAAGAAAAAAAGCTATTGTAAAAAGTATAATTACTTTAATAAATTTGAATGAAACTGTTCAGGACAGACTTTAAAAGCTATTTGATTACATAGAGTAAGATAGAAATGTTTTTTGGTTTTTTTAATAAAGAGGTTTAAAATATTTTAATGAATGCCTTTATGTTACAGGATTTTGTATTCCTGAGATGTAAATAAAACAATAACTCTGTAAAGCTCACAGAATAACTACATAAGCCATTTTACAAGGAGGATATACTTTTCTTTCTTTTCTATGAATGTATAAAGCTCTCCTTCAAGCTCTTACTAAATCTATTGATCTGTGAAACACAGTGCACTCCAGGGAGGCAATTCACTTGACGTTATATATCAAATGATGAGATGAATAATGATCATACCACTTGGTAATTAAACATCTTACAAACCTTTTAACTGACTGAACGTCAGAAAGGTCAAATGAGATCAAACCCATTTTTTTTGTTGGTTTTAATTCTTTTCTTATATTAGCAATACAAATGTCATATTTAACAGTAACTATAATATTACATGGCAAAACCAAATAATTAAACAACATACTTTTCATCCCTATATTATTACAGTTTGAATACACAGAGAAATAGCTCCCTAATCCAACAGTCCTATTACATTCTTAATTTTTAACCTTACAGAGAAGTAGCCACTCACCAGTACAGTGCAAACAACTAGCAATGTCATTAAAGGGAAATGAACAGCACATAGAGCAAATCTAAAATATACCTAAGCATCGAGCAATTCTCCTTAATAACTCCCTGAAAAGTTATAGGAAACTGAGTTATTATTAGTCAGTGAGGAAATCCATTTCAACAGTTTGAAGACACTAAAAGCATTTGTCACCGTACACATTAATTTGGACATTTTATCCATTATTATATAGCAATCATTTATATGGTTGACACTAGAAATAAATCCAAAATATTTAATAAAGAAGTCACCTACAACTGTAATTTCATGAACAATTTTGTATTTTGCCTGTAAATTCGTCAGTTACAAAGGTAACCAAAACATGCAGCAGAGATGGTTTTCACTACAGACTAACAATACTGTGAAAATCACTTGCCTCAATAGGTAATGCATCTGTGAAATATGGGGTTTCTCGAAGAGACACTATGTATTCGCATATGACTTCAGCATAACATTATGGGTAACCATAAATCAAGGCCTTCCTTGTCAGAAAGAATAAATCCCTCCACCTTTAATGAAAGCTATCATCAGCGTTCACTGCCCAAATAGAATCGAATCCCAAATATTAAAGAATGTCTTAGGATTTTCCTCTAGTTACTTTCTTAGAAAACAAAGAGATCTTTAGTAGCTTGTGAAGAAGACATTAAGCATCTTATTCAAAAACAAATTCCGGCAGATTCAGTCAACTTTCATAAATATACAATTGCACAAACACACAATCAATATGTGAAATAACTAAACACACACAGTAACAGCCTACATGAATATGACAGTTCCGTCTTACAGAAGAGTAAACTGGCCACTTTCAAAAAACAACCTTAAGCTACTGAGGCCAGTATTCCTGTGTTGCCCCAGATGCTTCTGCACAGGTAGACCTAATCCAGAAAAGAGAGGTTTCTGGTGCAGAATATGAAAGAAAGAATTTTTACAGGCCCTCTGAAGAAGTAAGGCGACAGATACTGAAGGACAGAGTTTTACTGGGGGAGTCTCACGTCCATACAGTGGACTGGATGCTACATGAGACATGAGAGAGATGTGGAAGGTACCTTCATATCAACTGCCAGTTGCTCACAGTACTTTGTCTTTCTTTGTCTCAAGGCTGGAAACAGAGGTCAAGTTTGCAAAATGAAAAAGAGGTAATTAGATCACATGCTCCATCTTCTCGGATCTTTTAAGTATCGGACAGGGTACTCAAGTTCATGTCGTAATAACTTCAAAACACTACGCTATCAAATACATTCAATCAAACTAGCTTTTTCAGACCTACTGAATCAACTAAATTTAAAATAACTTTAACTAAAAGTATTTCTGAACTACAAAATTAAAAGAATATAAATGATAAGATTACAGCAACATTAATACTTCTTCAGATCTCCATTTCTAATATTGCCTAAAAGTACAGCATTCAGCAAATTTTCAAGAGACAGAGAAAGAGCAAATTACTCATTTTTCTAAAAGCTGAACATATAAAATCCAGTGGGAAAACATTACTGTAACTAACTGGACTATTCCATTATCCTTTATAATGGAAAGTAAATGTGTGATTTGCACAATAGAGCAACTTCCCTTAGAAAAACAAATAAACAGGTGCTCAGACCAAATTTTAGGAGAGCATTATATACATGATTTAAGCACTGACCTGTGCAAAGATGTTCTGTGGAGGCTCAAGGGCCTCCACATATGCTCACTTAGCAAACAGCTGCAGCAGTTAAGGCTGCTCCTGCCCTCCCCTTCCTTTCCCTGCTGTTTGTTACCTTCCCAATGCCAGAGATGTCTGTTGCTACTCATGGGCTGGCAAAATGACCATACAAAATGACCAAAGGAGCAACTTTTCTGCAGAGCCAAGGAATACGGTTTAAACTGTTACAGATTTGCAATGGCATCAGCTGGGATCCTTTCCACATTGATTTCCACTTTCCTTTTTCAAAGTGACAGAAGAGAAATTCTTTCGAATGCAAACTCAGGTTCTGGTGAAGGGGCAATAAGGAATTTTGGAAAGAGGGAAAAGACACCTAGAACTCCAGTACCCGTTCATTAAATACTTATGTGCTTCAGTTGAAAGGATTATTGATAATGATGAGTCTAATACTTCTGCAGTGAAGATGAAAGATTTACAAATTGCCATGCCTATGTTCCACATTCCTTATACTACTACTGCTCAAAAGGCAAGTGTAAAATGATTCTGTCATAACAGAAAACTTTAAATATTTTTTCATTCATTAATTCAGTTCAACATTTCAGCCTTATTTCTAACAATAAAATAAATGATAATGCTGTCATTCATTTAGCCCACTTAACCAGCAGAGAAACTAGCATGAGGCAAAATTTCAGTTTAGAAGTTCTAAAGTTTAGAGGTTTCTTAAGGTTTTTTGTCATTTTTCATTGTTGTTTTGTTGTTGTTTTTGTCAGAAGAAGAAGGAATTTTAGAAGTTTAATTACAGTTTAGAAGAGGAAGAGGGATGATGATGCAAAGATTAGAAAATCCAGAATTTACATACTTTAAAACAAGTAGTAAGGATTTCACAGAATATTCTGAGTTGAAAGGGACCCGCAAGGATCATCAAGTACAACTCCTGAGTCAATGGCCCATAACAGGATCAAACCCACAACCTTGATGTTAGAGCTCCATGTTCTAACAACTGACCTATTCTCAGGGTCAAATTAGAGAAACAGTACATCCACCTAAAACTAAAGTAAAAGACTTTGACTGGATTGAGTGGAAATTTTGTTTATGATATTATTTTAATTTTTTAATAAGTGATGGGAAAAGAGAGCTAGATTTCTATTACATCACGAAAACGTATGTTAGAGCAAAACAGATAACTAAGTAAAAATAAATTGCAAATGGCCATATAAGAAAATTTCCATCTTGAAAGAAAGAAAGCTAAATATTCACCAACTTGATTGTAGCATGCACTGTTCAGATAATAAATATTAGTTTCAAATCAGCTGCAAAACATTTAAGACATGAGGTCACATGTCTTTGTCATAGCACACTATCCATCTGCTCTAATTTGAGATGTTTAGTAAATAACTTCACCCAAATAATACAGAATGGTATTAGACTCCAAATTCAACTACAGGAGCACAGGAACATATCTATATATATCAATAGAACTAAACCAATATTTAATTTAGTTTATCCTTCAAGTATAAAAACACTGAGTTGAAATCACAGTCTGTTTCCAATTAGTGTTGTTACCTATAAAACTACACTTAAGCAAATCATACAGATTCTAGAACTAAATTTCTATTTCATACATACTAAGGTACCATGTGCCACACCTTATTCTTGAGAAGTCACTATATATGGTGTAAACTATACCAAGCAGTTGTAACTTTGCAGCCTAGGATTAAATGTCTTGCGTTTCTTTTGCAGAACTTTCACTGGAGTGGTTATAATTAAAGGAATCTTCACATAGTACTCAAATCTACATGTTTATGTTTGGATGTAGGACCAGAACCACTATAAGGATCAAAACATAACCTATTTACCTCTCTAGAAGGCTCAAGCTCAGAAAGAAAAGTAAAAAAAAAGAAATCTGATGCAGTTAAGCACAGTTTTCCCTATCAAATTACCAGTAAAAACTTAGCTCCTGTAGGCTGTGACTGACAACAATTACCACCAAATAGCTGTTTTACAGACTATATTCAAAATTCTGAGGCCTAGTTCCTAAGAGACAGTGATCTCTGTCTGATTTCTAGATGACAGCACCCACATTAAAAAAAAAAAATCATTACCACTTTCTTTCCTAGATCCCATAATGCATTTTCCCGAGGAGAGAAGAAATCACTCTGCCAGACAGTTAACAAGTATCCCTTACAAATACAAAATTCATTTAAAATCAGCTTTTTAGGGAGGCTAACTCTCGAAGCAATCAAATAAACATCTATTCTGCTTTCAAGATCACATTTATTATCAGGAATTAGATCTGATGTTATTTCTTCCATATGCAGTTACTTGTACTGAATTGCCTTCTTTATTGCCTACATTTTTGGATTTAAAATAGCTAGTTCATCAAATTTATCACAGACTGATTTCTGGTTAAGGAAACTTCAAAAGCATCTCAAAAATACAGTTAATTTTTTTACTGTGTTGCTAGAGAACACAGGAAACAGTAACATGAAAATCAGTCTGTCAGAATTACTTTAGATGTGGTCAAATAAGAAACCATGCTGAGAAAAACAGCACAAATAAGTTGTTCTGAGAAATATGGGAAACCACATTTGGTTTTATCACGTTTTACAGAAATCCAAAGGAAGTCACTGTTGAGGCTTCTATTTCTCTTGACAAAATTAGCTTTTATTCTGTCTAAATCAATCTATGTTGGAGCACTCAAAGGTCTCAGCATTTTCTTCCAAAAACTGTGTTAATGGCATAATGGCTTTCCAACTTAAGTAGAAAAACCTAAGAGAGAGAGAAAAGACTACGCAAAACAGAAATGAGCAGGGATTCTTTGTCTTGAATCTCCTAACAGGGAAAAAACCCAAAGCAATTCTATGCACATAAATAACATCTAACCAAATTAACGTTCTCTGTTGCTTCCGAAAGACAAGACTTTCCAAGAACTTCATTTCAGAAAAGGAAAATGAAAGAGTTAAAACAGGCATTTGTGGTAGAGTTGTGTCTTTCTCTATTCCCTCCCACAGAGAGACAGAGCTGTTGATTACCCTTTTATTCAACTGAATGAACAGAGGGAGCACCTCAGAAAATTTTAAGTCTGGAACTGCTTTGAGAGCGTTAAGACTTTGGCCAGACACACACTGTCAACAGCATGGCAACAGGAGAAAAAAGATCTGGTGCCAGTACTCTGCATTACAAGTACAATAAACTCATCCTCTTTCTTAAAAATATGAACAGGATGGGAAGAACTGAGAGCATCATTCAAGTTTCTTAGATTTATTCAAAACTTTACTAAAAATATGGTTTTGACCTACACCATCCCTAACACTGCACACATCAGTACAACTACCTGTGGATTCTGGCTAACAGTTAATCTGGAAATCCATCCTATGTTTTTCCATTTTCAGATAGCTCATTCATAATTTATTTCTTAGCCAGTATTCATGAAATCTCCCTAGCATCCCATCAATACATACCAATGGCACCATCTTTTACAACAGGTTTCTTAACTTTAAAAAATAAAATATAATTGATATCTAACATATCCCACTCTCCCCCACCCTCCTCCCCCCCAAAAAAAACCTGAGCAGATTTTGTTTAATCATAAAGAAAATAGAAAAATTAGTATTTGTTGCTTAAATTACTGTATTTTCAAGGTGAAAAACCAAAGCTTCATCTGCGAACTTTGTTGAGATATTTTTAAATTATTTTATACTTATTTCCTTTATTAAGTCTAAGCGAAATTGATATAATTGATTGTATTAAACTAAAATACAGGTGTGTCTTGCTTTCTTGAAGAAGTGGTCCAACTAGTAAGGAGCCCACTGGTGCGACTAAGAAGACTAATACTCATTGTTATTCAGATAAAAACAATAACAATAATCTGTTGCATCTTTACTCATATTATTATGATCTTATTTCTACAAATAACACAGACATAATAAAATGCTTATCTACAGCAATTCTTTATAAAATAGAAGTGTTGCGAAGAATATTTGGGGCATGTTGATCATTGTTTCAAACAGTTTGTCGCAATAGCTTTAGCAGTTCATTTTGTGTACTGCATCACTGTACGTTTAGAAATGTCAGGGCTTACTACAGCAACTTTATTTGTAATATTAAAAATTATGCCACTGATTGTTAAAAACCTAAAAAAAGCAAACATCTAGTTTGCATTATTTCGCATAATTATTCTGTCAAATAACAAATTCACCTTTAGTTAATTTCTATCACATTTTAAATTAAATTTTAAGAGAGTGGTTATCTATCACCACTCTCCTAAAGATCAGAAGTAATAAGAAAATAAAATCAGCATATCCATTACTCTTATAAGACAAACTGTCCTTCTGTTTGAGAGAAGCAATGATTTAAACACCAATGGCAATTCCATTGGAAATTATGATATTTTCAACAATTACAATTTTGGTAAAAGCCATTAACAATTTAACATCAAGCCAGCAGACACTTTTTCCTGGTATATTGTGCATAAAAAGTATTCCCATCTGTTTCAATGCTGTGGCTTTTCATGGGCTTAAACCTGTCAAATTATTCCATTTGATTTCAGAGAATTCTCATATGGCAATCTATTTTATTTACTTTATCTTCAATAAAATGGTTGAGTGAGCATTAGCAACTATGAGACACAAGTTTCAATCAGTCCTCTGGCAAAGGCGTCAATCTACATTAGACCTACAATGCTGTGAGCTGCAGCCAGAAACTGGAGTTAGACAGGGCAACACAGTGAATGACTGAGCAAGACCTAATAAAGCAGCAGTGAAGAGAGAGAAAATTCCCCCTAGACACTACCATGCACTGCTTATATAATGTGTGTGCCTAGTTCAACACACCAGTAGCTCCTTAATAAAGCTGACAGCTAAAAAGAAGCTTCAGACTCCAACTTCATTTTACATGACAACTACAGTAATGGTCCTGTGTTCTCAAGCAGACCACATTTAGAAACCTAAACTCAGTTCAGTTAAAAATTAAGAGTTCTCACTTCTCTCATTCATGTCACATAGAAAAAAGAATCATAAAATTATTAGGATACACACCATCTTCTCATTTCATACAATTACTTGAAAAAACATCAGCTTTCAACTAGCTTTACCTTAAAAATTTCTGTCCTAGAAACCACAAAACAATCAGTGTATTTAAGCAGTAACTTATTTCTGAAGACAGTCTAATTAAGGACTAACTCCAACAAATGTGGGGGCATCCCTCCTAGATGCCATGAAAATACATCCCAAAGCACAAACTTTATATAAAGTGATGCAAGTTCGTATTTGATACGAGCCGTAAAAAGCTGATTATTGTAACAGTGCTCTCCACAGCAAATCAGACCATTAAGACTGTACTTAATGTTTAGCTGAATAGAAAAGCTGACCAGTTTAAGTCTATCATTTGATATTATGTGTAATCATAGCAAAATATTACTGCATCATAGTTCCAGGCCACAAATTTGGTTCTATCAATGTACACTACTTTTTGACAAAAACTGCTTTCAGATTCCCTCCAAATCAATAATTTACAGCTATGTGCAATCACCCTGGAAAGATGATTCAAAATTCTACACTAAATAGTGTCTCTGTTCTAATACAATTCCATTAAAACATAAAGCACTATTTATGTTTCAGATTCTTCCTGGTGGAAATCATACTGAAGACAAAGCCAATCACGTCCCATCTAATTACTTCTTGCAAATGAGATACCATCTTTTTCTTTCAGCATGATGCTGTATATCCTCCTCCCATTCACCTATAGCAGTATCAAAACTTCTTTGCCTTCTGACCAGAACCAATGGTTAGACTTCTTTGTGAACAAAGTTAATACCAATCCATTACCCAGCTGATGGAAACATCACGTTTCTCATGTTGGTTATCAACATGGTCATCAGCAATGAGACCTTACATAACTCTTGAGAGAATTTCAGTTTCAGCTGCAAGATAACTATATGAGATACTCATCTCTACTCATCTAACAATATGATTATGCTTGCCCTGTGCAAAACAAACACACACATATATACACTGAATATTTAGTAGTATATAAAATGTATACATATACAATACATGTACATGAATCATGATGTTTAAAGTCCTCTAGTATCAGAAGGAAACAGGAAAAAGCGCAATGTCACCTCCAAATTGCCAACACAGAAGAGTTAGATCAATTTAATAACAACTAATACCAGAACTTATTTAGCTTCTTCTTCCAAAGCCTATTTAACTCAGAAAACACGGATGTACCTGCACCATTAACAGTCCCCAAAAATGTCCATTTAAGTCAGCAGTCAAAAAATAGAACATTTTTTATCTGCTTCACATTTTTCCAGTATGGATTTTTGTCTTGGTTTCAGTTTCTCCAACTCTAGTTCAGTTTTCTAAAACTTATTCCTAAACTGTTAAGTGCTCCCTTGAGAGGACAAAAAGCAAACAGAATTTTTCTCTCCCTAATTAAAAATGTATTCATAAATTCAATTTTATTTTATGCATATCTATCACTATATTTATGTCTGATTCCCAGGTTTCAATCAGTGTAAAGACACCATATCCTGCCCTAAAAACATCAATTCTAAATTACATACTGAAGAACTAGCATTCAGAATTTACTACGGTTTCCTCATGGACTACAAAAACATTCCCTCTCCACTTTCACATACTGCACCAGTATGAGACCAATGCTAAAAAAGCCAAAAAAATTTTGGCTTTCATTACAGAAAGCATTTTTATAGATTGTATTTAACTTTAAGTTATGGAAGAAAATAATGGAGGAAGCAGAATAGCAGTTACTTTCCTTCATATGCCTTAAGTTTCAGACATACTGGAATTCAATAAAATTATACTGCCAAACTAATATAGATGTACGAGTCAGTATTACTGCATTTCTGGCATTATTTCATGCAGAACATAGTAAACTTCCAGAAAAAATATCCTTAAAAAAAACCAAAACCTCTCTTGCTGGCTTAACAGATTTCATTTACTAGTTTCTATCAAACCAAACAGTTCACCAAAATACTGTCAGTATCTATGAAGAAACTGTCTAACCTAAGTACAAGTTATACCATTCAGATATTTACAAATCTATGACAGAAGTCCAGCCATATTTCCATTGCTACAAAAAAAAGCAAAAAATATGACCTTTTTTACTGTTTTCTCCATTGAGTAATGAAAGAAAAAAATTTTTTTTCCAAATATATTACTACATACTAACATACAGTCATACAAAAATTTGCATATGGTGCCAATAATATCTAGTTTCCTTGTACAGTGCTGTGTATCCTTTGATTTACAACACTGCTACAGCTAACCTTTCTTATTTTCTGGTTCCATCATATTCATACTGTACCCTTCTGGCCAGTGCCTTAAGTCCTCAGAAAAAGATGAAGCTAAATCAGAATAAAGGAATTTTCCTTTCTTATTATCCAGTGAGTAAAGACAGTCACAGTGAAACACATATCAGGACAGTTTTGTTTTGCACTACTTTGAAATAGATTAAAAAGGTCTGTGCTTCCTCCCAGCGGGTGAAACTTTAAAAACTTGTTATAAACATAGTTTTAGAACTAATTAATGTCACCATCATTAACTCCTCTGGAACTACTTCTTTTTTTTTCCCCCCCCCTTCTGAGGCATCAACACACTAAGATGGATATATCAATATTATGGAGTATAGAGGTATATCTGAATATCTTATCTTAGCAGTTACTGCACATGGCATATAGACAAACAATACATATTTACTTCAGAAATAGTGGTGTACACAGAAGCAACTGGTCCTGGTTCCTATTATGATGAGTAAGTTTGTTGTGCCCTGTTGAAATCTGCATCTATAAAATTTACTATCACATCTAGGGGAGCATATTTTGCAATTTATACAGTAAAATATTGACTAAAATTTTGTATTTGAAAAATTCTGTGAATATTCTCAAAAAATGTTCTACTCCTGTAGAAAAAGTAAAATGTGAACAACTACAACACTCAATATGTAGTTTAATTCTTTGTTGCAACAGCAAGTATGAAAATCTGAAATAAATGCCACTGGCTTGCTAAACTCTCATCTTAAACTAATTCCTTCAGAATGCCCTTTTCCAGATCTCTCTAACTTAAAAAAACCCTCATAGCCAGTTCTACATGATTTATTGAAGATAGCTCAGGTCTGGAGCAAAGCAAAGTATTCAGTGCAGGCATGCCAAGTCCACGAGTGGTACTACACTCACTAACGGTGTGGCTTCATAGGCAGATTCAGCCTGTTAACACACAAAGCAGCTGAAACAAGATTTAAACTCATGGTCCTTGACCTCTCAGAATACTCCTGGTTACCAAAGGAATACAGATCACCTCAGCTTCAAGAAACTAGGAATATCCAAACTCAGGGATTCTTCACTATTTAATCTTGCCTTTGAAAATTTCAATTTCTTCCAAAAAATACAGTCTAAAAACACTTTCTAAACAAATTAACTTAATTATCGTACTCCTAATGCAACTGATGTAATTAAACTCTACAGTGAAACTTAGCTCCAGAGTTCCAAAGACCTTGGTCAGAGAACCATGTTTTCACTTATTGTCATGTCAGGAGCTGAAAAATCACATAGGGAAAGTCTAAATGACTAAAATATTCTCACTTTCTAGTCATAACACAAGCAGTCCTACATCTCAGTGAATCAGGAGAACAGAGAACAGCTATTTCAATATGGATTAGTAAGCAAGAACAGCAATTCCAGAACAAAAGGATGTTGGGAAAAAAACCCAAAACCAACCAACCAAAATCTCCAAACTCTAAGATTTGTAATGTTTGACCTGTACTCACCTGCTTCTTTTAAGACTCAAAAAGACCTTTTAACTTCAACTTTGAACTGAAGTGATGTCCAAAATCAATTCCAGTACCACCATCCTGACAAAACAGAGAGAAATGTTTACAGGTATTTAGACATCATTTAATGAAAGCAACTTAGAATCCAGCATTATCACTCCCTCTAATTAGTGCCAGATGTGCATATGCTGATTCGCAAGCATTCTGAAAGAAAAAGGAAGGAGTTGTAATTTTTAATTTTTTGATTTTGACATAAAGCTGGTTCAAAGACCAAGCAAGTTGAAAGACCCTCTTAACAAGTAGTCAGCTTAAATGTAGTCCACAAAGATATATAATTGTTCACCAAGTTTCTGCCTTGCAGTAGAGTGACAGTTAAGGCATCACTCAAATTCTAGTCTTATTATTTTTATTCTATTTTTATTATTATAGCACCCAAGGGCAAACAAAAGGAAGGCTTCCCTGAAGTAGTTTGTTCCAGACAGAGAACTGCACACAATATCACTACCAGTAGGTTCACAGGGTCATCTGAAGGAAGAAACAAAAGCTGGGAGACAGTATGCCAATGAAATTTAAATGTATATGCATTTTAGGAAGGACAAAAGGACAAGCAAAAAAAAAAAAACCAACAAAAAACACCAGCTTTGAAGCTGAGACTGGAAGACTGAAATGAAGAGAGAAGGTTGGACAAGGCAGTAGAAATAAAGAACATGCAGGTCCATAGGATATTTAGATTACATCTATGCCTGAGCACATTTCTCTTTCCTGAAATTAACTGGCAGAGCTAATCCTACATCTAAGCCAGTATACTCACACATGCTCCAGAACAGAGGGGCTGCATGCAAATTTTCTAATGGAGGTGATCAAATAAATGTCTAGGAAATTTTTGGAACAATATCAATTTGCAAAGATCTAAACTGTGGCAGAGACCTGGAAATATTTCCAAGCACTGTTTAATTTACTAATATAGACACAGACTTAATGCCTGAAACTCTGCTACCTCTGAAGTAGATCCTACCAGCCTCTCAATGGTGCCTCTTGGCAATTCTCTCTTGCTGACAAGGTCAGACAGAAGCAGGCTGAAGAGTAAAATGAATGTAGAATTTTATAAAGAAAAGACTGCTTTCCCACAGTTTAAGAAAAAAAATCTGTGTTCCAACTGGCATTATTAATACACACTTTGTTACAAGATGTTTGGACATTTAAAAGAGCTGCAGTTCTAACTTCTTCCTTTGTTTGTAGAGTGTAACAAAACCTGCTGGGAAGGTCGAAGTTCCTAGAAAACTGAAAGCTACCTGGCAGCCTCTGTAGTAGAGCAAGTGAAGAAGGAAGAGCAAAGAATGACAGGCTGGAGGAATAAACACTACATGAAACCCCTGCACAGTAGGACAGCACTGGGAAATGAGAAGGAAATCTTATGAGCTCTTAATACAAAGCAAAAAAGAGAAGAAAATGTTAAAAACAGGTAAGGTTCCTAAGGCAAATATGAGGAGGTGAAGGTGGGTGGCAATTCTTAAAAGTTGTTGGAAAGTAAAATACGTGTCAATGAAACTTTGCTTGATCGTCATGTGGTCACCCCGGATCCACAATGGAAATGTCCAACCAATTGAAAGAGAAGCATTCACCTTACTGTCCTATTTCCCATTAAAAGAATGCAGCTTTGCCTCTAAACAGCTATGCCTCTAAATCTTTGAAGTTTCTCGTGCACCTGAATTGTAGACAGAAATACACATTACAATTATTTCTTCAACAATACCTGTTATGTTAATATGTAAGCCTCACACATGAATATTCTGTATTTCTCTTTTTTCCTATATTTCATTATGCCAAAATACTTTCAAATCATTTTTCTTAGCATGGATTATATTAAACATAACATTTTGCTTCACCTCAGAAATAAAGCCAAGTAAATCATAGTTATTATATATGAAATCTTACATCAAAACATGACCTATTTTGTTGAGATACAGCCTTCTTGGAAAAAAATTTTCATGATAACATACTGTGGTAATTATTCTTAATATGAAAACAACCACAATCACCAGTCTTGATGATTAAAATTATATCTTTGGTCTATTTTTGGACTTCTGTACTTTTACAGAAGCCAGTAAAAAATATTTAAAGTGGTGAGGACAGCACAATGTATATGTGACAGATATGTCACAGACAGATGGCAGGTCTTACCTATGAACATCCTTTTTATTGGCACAAATTTTCACCTTCAGAAACCTATCTTTTGAACTAAGTTTGATTTACACTACGTTCCAGTGTGGTCTACCAGACAAAGGCAGTTGACTCTTCAAAAATTATATTATTTATGTTATAAACATTGATTTGTTTTGATTTTTACTCACATCATAAAACTTGGACCTGAATCATGCCAGTTATTCCAGTCTAAAAATAACATTTCTCTATCTTCCAACTGAGCCACCACATTCTATCCCTTGGAATCCAGCAGGAAGATCTGTAATGTCATTGTTTACCTATCCCATACTGACAGTGCTTACAGAGATACGTTTTCCATTCTTCAGTATCTAACAATTTGATCTGAATTCCATCTGAACCTTAAAAATGCACAATCAAATTCACAGAACTTGCTAACCTTAAAGCCTTAAAAGCATCCTGTCAGAATGTTAATTGTCATGACTATGTCAGAAATCACTAGAATATTTAATTAAAAATTAAAGTCAAATTCATTCTTGGATGAAGATTTTCCTTTGAAACTTGACTTCAATGAATACAATGCCCAGGTGCTGCAAGCCATTTAATTTAACTCTTTCATTTACTTGCTGCGATCATGTCTTAGCTTATTTTACATTTATATCACAAATTATTAAGATAAGTTCACCTGCTACACATTTGAACTCTGCCGCTATGACAACATTTTGATTTGAGACTACATACTCTTATTCATTATCCTGCCTTATTGGTGACCTTTCGTATTTTTAAAAATGTAAATAATGCCACCAAAGTGCACTACAGCACTTATACAGTTCTACTATTTGATAGATCAAGTTGTTATGGTCTCTATTTCATGTAAGACCTACTTGTTCATGTATCTTCTATAGTCAAAATGGATCGAACTGCATTACTGCTTGAAGTGGGTATTTGTATAAAATATTCCAATGAAGCACTACTCACACAGAATTCAGGAAAATTTTACAACAGGGTTAAGGGCTGTCTATATAAGGTATTATTGGATATACTTGTTTTGAATCAGATAGATTGAGCCAAAGACACAACAGGTTTCAGTAAAGCAAGAACTACTTGCCAGAGAGACTAATATTTTAAAGACATAAACATTCACTAGTATCAGTAGCTCCCACCTTTCTATCATATAGCATTCACACAATTAAAAACAAAAGTCCTACTTCAGATCCAGACTTCTGAGCAATCTTAAATTGCATTATGCCAATGGGACATCCTGAATTTCATTTGAAAATAAATCATTTACACAAATATATCTTCTAAAAGAATGAAAAACAAAAGTATAAAGTTACTTAATAGTATGCATTCTTAATTATATTTAAACTACTTCAAGTCATTAACAGACACTACAAAAATATGCATTTTTAGAGAATATTACAGAAATTACAGAACTGCAAATAGAAAAAAATACTCTTCATCCTCATTCCAAGTACTGCTAAATAATTTTTGTGACAGAAAGATACTGAGAGGCTCATAACCAGACGAGCACTATTGAATGCCATTCTAATTAACAAGAACATGGAAAATTAATTAGTAGATATGTTTTATAATCAGTCCAAAGTTAAATGAGCCTATGAAAAGACCTTCATACTACCGTGATCTCATTAGCCAATTTTTACATACTACTCTACATTGCTACTTAGGCAAATGAAGGCTGGATTAGATAATCAGTGTGTCCAAACTGAAGTTCTGCGGTGGTGGGAGAAGCAAATATGTTTTTACCTGGCACAGAGAAAATAATGAACTCCTGAATGCTTCTCAAGCTGTCAACCTTCCCCAACTATATATTTTCCAAATTGTTCAACAAATGCTATGTACTTATAAAAGTTCACATTATATTCTATACCACAAAATTATTCCTGAATTTTTACAACATGGAATTTGCTGAGCAAAATACCTATACTCCATTAATCCAGATAACATGTAACTGTGCAAAGAATTAAGACAAGGATAATAATAAAATTTACAAAAAAATCATGAAAAATTTAGTATTAAATGCCTTGGAAATTGCCCAGTGACAGAAGAAATGTCAACATGGACTAAATACATCATCTACTTCCAGTATGTTCCATTCACATAACTGTAACTGATGTAACTGATGCACAGGTTACATATAACTCATCTTGCAGGGAGGGGCTGGGTGGGATGTTGTTCCGTTTAGGTCTTACTTATCCTAAAGATTAATAGGACACTGATTACATGTACTTATCAAAGCACACTGGAGAAAATGGAGACAGTACTAATGGATGGGAAGCCTGAAGCAATGGAAAACTTATCCCTCCTCAGTCTTTTCTTCTAAAACCTCCACAGCAGCATTGTCTGAATGGTTGGGTATACAGACTAAACCACCCCTGAAGCAGGTCTAACTTGCTTGACTTGCCCTTACATGATAGATAGCCCATGTTGACACTAATCTTATATGTATGCAGAATACCAATATTATATTCATGGAGATTCCTGAACAATTTAGCCAACATGCACAGATTCCATGCCTTACTTTCTCTCCAGGCATGTTTCTCTTCTGAAAAGATATAATTTATTGTAAGACAACTCAGAGGAAAATCACTTTCCATTTGTTGACTTTTCTTATTATAATAAACTGCAACAGCCTACAGTAATTGGGGGAGAAGAATATAAACAAATATGAAAGCAATTAACTATTCCTAAATACTTTGTTCTACAATACCACAACTACAATGACACTGCAGTCTTCTGATTTATTTCCAGAATTACAGCATCTGAATTTAGACTGGGTCACTTAGGACATCAGACAACCGCATCTTCAAAACTTTCAAAAAAGGCAATTGCACAACCTGGTTTCTCTAGGCAACCATTTCTGTTGCATAATTGTCCTTCCACTGAAAATATTTTCCCCTATATTGAATCAAAACCTTCACACATACAAGTTCGATACATTCCAACTGTTCCTTCACATAAAGGGCAACCCTCCCATCCATTCTCTGCCTGACTCTTTTGTAGAATTTGCATCCATCCATCATTAAATCTCATAATTCAAGTTGTTCTGCCAGTTGGTAGGTTATTTCAATTCAATAATTCTGCATCTGCATGTGGAACTCTAGCTCCTCCTGTTTCTTCCCCACCCACAAGAATCACATCTAAATAAATATATTGAAAACAAAAAAAAAAAAACCCTGACAAAATATATTTTAAAAAACCAAAAACAGTCACACAATTTCCAGGAAAAAAGAAACATCAAATAGTGTGAAGTCCACACCCACAAACAATGTCAAAGCTATCTAATTAATCAAAATACATTAAAGAAATCCACACACTGACAGAAAACACAGGACATACACACTCTTTAAGTGTCTACAAACAAAAGTGTCTACAGACAAAAAGGAAAATGGGGAGAAAAAAAAGAAAGAGGATAAATAAGCCAAACTAACTGCGAAAAAAAAAATGCAAGAGGAAAAAAAAACCCACAAAACAAACAAGAGAGGTTCCAAGATAACCTGTCTGGACAACAGCAATCTCCTACCAAAAATGCTACCATGAAAATAAAGGCAGGCTATTGTTCCACCAATTGCTGTCATTTGTATTATCTGACTGTCTGCAGCACCTCCAAAAGTAGGTGTTTCCCATTCTTGCTGAACAGCAGGCAACTCCCTCATCAACATGGGGCTTCCCTGGGGCTTCCACAGGCTTCACACATCCTCAGTCTGGCCACCTCAAGAACTCCTTACACTGCTTAAGAGGTTGGTTCGATATTGATATGATCATCATGGTTAGTTACAGATGATTGCTGCAAACTAAATGTCTGACTGGATCCTTGCAGAGTCCTTATCCTAAAATCAAATTTTGGTATGACTTCATTTATTGTGTCACTTGCAAAGAAGAGAATTATGTCCTTGATTTCTTCACTGAGATCCTGTCCAGTGACCTGACTAAGAGGTCTCTCTAGAGCACGCTGATCATACATCTCCATCATCCACTTCTTGGTTCCCTATTCAAGAGTTACATTGGTCTGTGGAGGGAAAATTCTTACACACAGGCCAGTCCTCCCTACAGACACAGCAAGTCTTCAGCTATTTTCATATGAACCCCTTCAGGTTACTAGGCAAGTTCAAGGCATTTTTTTTTATTTATTTTTTTTTTACAGCAACTCACTTTTTAGAAAATGATTGCTCTTGGTTATCAGATCCATCTGGCAGTTAACAATCCATTCATGTTAAACAACCCAGAGACTTCAGCAATAGCCAACAAAGATGACATCAACAAAGACACAGGATGTAAAAATAACCTGTGTTCTGAACCAATACCTAAATACCACCAAGAAACAGAGCACCTTCTTAACACTGAAAAGTGTCCCTATAAGCATGGCAGATAAATATTAGGGCCGTTAGATATTTCTGTCTGTCTTGTACAAGCACACGTCACATTGGGGTATGACTCAAAGTAAATTTCTAGTCACAGTCAATAACTGCTTTGATGTAGATTGGAATCTATGCCCTTGAAGGGGCAACGAAAGCCAAAAAAGCTCTACCACCATTTCAAAGAGGGTCACTGAATAAAAATGAGTAAGCTTGTTACAAGGAAGAAAAAAGGGTTGGCTACAAAAGTCACATCTTTACAGGTGGCACAGAGCCTGATTAAAGACACCTTTTGCAAGCTCAGAAGAAATGCATACAACCTATCAAAAAAGACTGAGAAATTCCAGAGAAAGGAGCTGTCATGAACAAATGGGATGAAGGAGGCTATTAGAAAGAAAAAGGCATTCTTCTAAATGCTTCAAGTTGTGTCCAAGTGAGGAAAACAGAAAGGATTGTAATCTTTGGGAGCCTTAAACATAAAACACAGTCTGGAATCGGAGAGCTGCAGGGACCAGTAGCCCCCTATGGGCTGGGAGCCAGAAGCTGTGGGAGGCTGTCCATGGCAAAGCAGGACCTGGCTGCACCTGGCTGGGGAGCATGGCAGTCCAAGGGGGAGCTGGGGGCAGCCCAAGCCCACGGTACCAGGAACAGTGGGGACAGGACAAGACTGGGGTTAGAATAAGGCATAGTGAGGAGCCTCCCACACACAGCCACTGAGGGGCTTCTACCCGTGGCTGGCAGAGAGCACAGGCCACTAAAACACTGGGGTTTCATTCACAGCAGAGCAGACTGGAGAAGTTACTGGGACAGACATCCCCCCTAGAGACACACATGAGAGGACCTGTCTTAAATTGAAGTGTTATTAGAGAACCCTAGAACAAAAAGACAAACTAAGCTCCAACATTACTTCACTACAGTGTATCCCACCAACTCTAAAGGAATATGCCTATGAATTGTTGAACTTAGAGTGGACAAATGCCCTATTCAAATTGTCTTAATATCAAAGGAAGGTGGCAAATATGAAATCAACCCTAAGAAATCTAGAGCAGGTCCAGAAAACTACAGATCAGTTTATGGAGTTCACACTAGGCAATTTGCTACAGGCTACAATAACTTTATTTGTATAAATATTGTATAAATACACATATATGTGTATGTCAATATATATGACATGTTGGGAAGGAGTCAACATTCCAGTGTGAACGGGAAAACCATGTCTTGGACAATCTCAGTTTTTTTGAGAAGTCACTGAGAACGTGGAAAAATGAGATCCACTTGTAAGCCACACATTTTCAAAAATCATTTTATAATCTTCTCTTACTCAAAGTCTCTCAAAGAAACTAAACTGCATGGGAGAGGAATTAAAAAAAAAAGGGCTTCGCACTGCTAAAAAAATTTAAAAGAGAGACTATTAAGAGTAAGAATACATCATAGTTTGCAGTATTTCCCAGAAGAACATCACAAAATCATTAATAACATTGGAAAAGACATCCAAGATCATCAAATCCAACTTCTGAACAAACACCACCACGTCAACTAAACCATAGCACTAAGTGCCACTTCCAGCACAAGGAAAAATACATAATTCCAGTAAAGTAAATGCAAAAGATCAAGTACACTGACATTTAATGCCCTAAGATGATCTGCCACACCACAGCAGATGCACTTCAGATCTTACTCAGCAATAGCTTTTCCACCTGCCCCTTTTCCAGTCTTCTGCATAGATTAACAAGATAAACACAAGCAGCTGAAGAGCTGAGTAATGAAAGTAGAAGAGAGGAAAAAATAAGGAAAGATAGATGATGGAGAAGAAAACAAAAAAATTAATGGGAAAAATTAAAGAATAAACAGTAAAATTGTAAAAATGTGAGTAAAGAGAAGCACTAATATGTTCATGTCAGAGGTAAAGTAAAAGAGATTAAAGTCATGCGTTACTGATGTCATGAAGCATTTATTTAAATATGATCCTGCTGCCCTGAACTGTAATGTAAAAAGGACCCTTTTGAAAACTGCCTGCCAGCAGTCTCAAAGTGGCCTTGTGTTGTGTACCGCCTGTGGGAAATTTAAACTGTCCTTGATTTAAAGCAATTGAAAGTTTTCCGTGAAATACAAAAAATACATTTAATTTCATGTGATGTTACCATTAAACACTATAAGAGGTCCTTTCTGAAATGTGACTATATGGAAGATATTTCCAGGGTAGCTCAGGACTGATGTAACTAGGCTACCCTTCAACAGCAAAATGCCCACTGATTTCAGCAGATTTAAAGCCAGAACTGAGCACTTTTGAAATTCCTTTATTTATGGACTCCTCAGCTGGAATTCATGCAATGCCGTTATATCTGTGATTCCGTCTTGACTGCACACTTTTTGGTAGATATAAGGAGAAATAAATATAAAATCAGGATCCTTTCAGCTTCCCTGAGTCACCATTCTCACTCTACTTGAGTTGTCTCTACTGATTGTAATAAAACTCTGCCTGAGACAAACAAACAACACCTTGCCCTTGAGTTCCTTTATTTGAAGCATTTTGTAGAAGTCTTTCTAAAGATTCAAGATATCCATTTAAAACAGAATAATTTATTAAGTTGCAAAGAATAAAAATTACCCTTCCTCTTGGTAACACTGCAAACATGTCAGACTCTGCTGAGTTGCCCACAGAATGTTCAAGGTAATCCCATCTGGCCTCCAGCTGTCACTTCAGAAGGGTGCAGGTCTCCTTTGTCATAACTGACAGCCCTCTCAGGTCATCTCAGACTTGCAGAACACAGAATCAAGCCCAACCCATCCAGGATAAAAGTACTGGACTATCTTTGGCAGATTTTACATTATTTTTACAAGGCTCCAGTAGTGGGCAGTTATACCAACATGTAAATCTGTTCAAGCAAATTCTTACATTTGGAAGCCTCTCTGATGTGTAACCAAATTCCATACTTACCCTTGTTCTTTTTGCATCTCATCCACTTATTTTTATCATGAATTTATAAACCACGTTCCTGAAGACAAACTCTCTATATAACTTACTAAAATTTTAGCCAAAGTAATTAATAGAAAATACATGCTAATACATCTATATTCATAACAAAGTAAACACAGCAAAACATATATATTTGCAATATATTTTTAATCTCTTTCATTGCTGAAGTCAATAAACTCTAACCAAAATTCCTATGACTAATTCTGCTTTTTCTCTTTCAATCATTGAGACACCAAATAGAGGGATTTTGGTTGGTATTAACTGTTAATTCCAACACAAGTTTAAGTTCAGTGTTCTGAGTGTTTATTTAGCAGCTAAGTTATCCATTTCAAAATTTCCATAGAAGTCAGGTATAAACAATATTTTGAACACTTTTGCTTAAAAAAAATCTTAGCCAAGTGAAAGATATATTTTCTACTGGTTTTGTATTTCTCCTTTCCATTTGTGACACCCTACTTTATCATCACTTTTTAGAAGGAATGGAAATACCCACCAGCTGCAGACAACATAAAACCTCAGATGGCCAGTACACATAATGGACTAGTCATTCCCATTTACAGATTAGTAACTTTAGCATATAGCACACATTGAATTCTAAAGTGTGCTTCTAGTAACTTGTTTATGCATCCGGATTTTACAAACCCTGACAGAAGTCACAAATGTTTGCACACAGGAATTTCTGAGACAAGTTGTGCTGTTAGATGGGCTCGTAATATTTTTCCATTTTTGACTAGTGCTACAATTAGAAAAGCAATCAAATAATATACTGACAGAAATATGCAGCTGCTGTTATGCCATTCATGATATAAATATTTTGCTGTATGATGAAATATCACCATCATCAGATGTATTCTGGAACTGTGTGCAGCCTCTCCGAACAAGAGGCAATGTAAAGATATATGGAGATGATGTAACAAAACAACTTACTGTACATTAGAAGAAATAATACAGTTGCTGTAACACAAAGAGGAACAACTAATCAAATGTAATTAGAATTTCTGAAGACATGTTTTCCACCAGAGTATTCTACAGTGAAACTACAAGTGCCTTCTGGGCAGCACATAACTATAAAGAGGAACTGAGGAATGAAACCTTTGCCTCCAGGACACGCAGATGGGGTGCATGGAGCAGTAGAAATCCACTCCCATCAGAGAGGGCAGGATGGGTCTCCTGTAAGTAATCAGTATCTCCAATCTTCTCACAAAAATGAAACAGTTAACTATAAAACTTGTCATCATGGCTAATCGAATCTGAGGACACCAGCAAACTGTCTGCATGAAATAAGTCAAGATTTGATGGTACGATGAATCCCAATAAAACTTTCCTTTTCTTTTTAAATATCTTTATAAACTGCAGTCACAGAGAAAGGAGAAAGTACATCTAACCATTTGAAACATGTTGAGCCAAATGGCTGCTGCCTCCCATCAGATCACCCTTCTTCACCCTGAGAACACATAGCCTTACTGCAACATTCTCTGTGACGCCAACAGCTTTTGCTGTTTCACGCAGAAGGTTTGTTTTGTGGACTCCCGCAGCATTAACTATGTCATTACAGCAAATTTCCCCCACTGCAGATCAAAGACTAGCAGTAGAACCTATGATTCTATGAGAGGCAAATGTGTGTAAGGAACCAGGACTACTATTGTCATTACAGGATTAGCAATGTAAGACTACAAGCACTTCACCCAGCTCTGCCTAGCAATGTATCAGTAAAGCTGCTGGGTTAGACAGACTCTCCGAAAATTCCCCATTCCACATAGGGTATGAAGAAGGAATGAGAAAAGAATGATGAATAGAAACCTCTTCTTACAAGATGTAGTTGTCCTGCTGCCTTGAGCAGTGAAAGGGTTTGTGAAGAGAGTGATCATGGCTCCAAAAAAGAAAGGTAGCACACTGGACCTAGTCCTTAGCTTCCACTTTCTGATTTTGAAAACTATGTCCTTAAAAAGGCCATGTTCTGATATAAGCACCAGAAAGCTGAACATAGACATATTATCTGGGTTTGATGTATTTGCAGCTCTTTTACAGCCCGATTAACTCTTTTGGCAAGGTAAGGATCTTGCTTTGCTTTACTTCCTGCTGGACAACATTAGTATGGTATTCCTTATGATGCCCAGAGGTGTACATCAAAGTGAATCACAGATTCTGTACATTGTCTAAGCTCCAAAAGAATAAATTTCTCATCAAGAATAAAGATCTTGAGCTTGAAGGTATTCCAGGTGTTTTTTCCAGCCTTTTAATGAGGTAAATCACACTGCCAGGAATGGCAAGGGAAATACGAAAAGATCTCTGCTGCAGATACCTTTTGGATGGTTACATTTTATCAAAGATGTCTTAGTAAGACATACCTGAAAGAGTTCCCATTTAAAACTAAAGATTCACTTTTCCAATACGCTAATACAAACTGCAGAAATACAATTTTCCAAAGACTAAAGAAAACGAAAACAGAAGAAAGACAGAGGCAATGATTAAACATGGTATTAGCTGGCAATCAAAATGCAGGTACACAATTGTTTCTTAGTAACAGTTAATTTCCTTATATGTTTGCTTTAAAGAAAAAAATGCAATTAATTGAAATGCTCAGTAGCTTTTTCAATATCCCTTTTTTTATAAATCAAATGCATTTTATGCATATGGATATACTTGGCATTATCCCTTCCAATTTTTCTTGTTACTACTGTAACAGTAGTGAAAGCATTCAGGACTTAGATTCAGCTTCTTCCTGTTTCAGTTCTCTAATAATCAGACTTCTAATAATCCTTCCCTATTCAAATACTGTTACAATATTTATACATTTCATTTATGGAGATGCTACTGTTGCTTTCCATAATTGTTTTTAAAAGAACTTACATTTGAAAATGTGGAAAATAATACCTAAAGCCTGTCAAAGAAATCAGGAGTATTTCTGCTAAAATGCAAACATTCTGTAATTTTTACATTTCCCCCCATATTCTATGATTTTCTATGTTTTTGAACATTATGTTTTAAAATATTCCATTTATACAACACTTTTACACTACACTGTCACAAAATTACACTATAAGCTATTGCAAGAACTGCTCACCAGCATAACCACAAACACAAGTCAGGAGTGACAAATGTTGCATTCATCCATGAACAAACAGGATCTACTACTACACTTGTGGGCTTTTTTGTTATTTTTAATGATGATAAAATTGAAATATATATATTTTATACCTGAATATATGACATACCACCAAGCTCTGCAGTTTTGCATATTTTCATGGTTGAAGAATAAACTCCAGAAAATATTAACCACCCACAGAGATCACCTTGACATGCTTTTGCTGCAGAAAATAGAACATTATACAAACTACTGAAGCCTGAAGCATACTCAAAACATCACATCCTATTTGTAAAATGCACAGAAAGAATAATGGGATCAGTAAGAACATTTAAAAAGTAATGTGTTTTATTCAGTTTTAACTCTATAAAAAAGAGGCTTCTCAAAAAGCAGGCATACTCACTTTGTAATATGAGGAGACTAAGCTGAACATATCTGTTGGATAAATCCTGCTTACTTTAACCCATACAATCTCAAAGACTAGAGAGTAACATTAAATAGTAACATTAAGCTGTACCCACAAAAAACATACATGCCTGATATGAATACCAGAGGACAAGCTACAGGACCATCAATGCCCTTAATATGAAAAACTGGCAACGACATTAGAATTTTCCAAATCCATATTGTAAAGGAATCCAGTATACAATTTAACATACTTTGAAGGACAAAAATATTTATTAACCTAAAAATTACGGTGTACTTTCAGCTATGACTGTTCTTGATTTTGGAGAAATCAGTGTCAAGGTTCAACATGTATTTCTCTCTCACAGGTTCATGCAAACTGCTGCAGGACTTCTGGCCATAAAGAAAGGGTTATGCAAATTAAATCCAGTTATGATTTTAAATAAGGTTTTTCAAAGGAATTGCAAAGAAAAACACGGCATTACAGCTGTGATAGTAAAAATTGACCATAATGACTCAAAAGAACGCTTCCAGTCCTAAATTCGGATGTGAATACACAAATTCATGTTGAATATTGGTATGTATACAGAAAGGAGAGATAATGTAATACAATTACAATGAGGACAATTAATATAGCATTATCTCATAACAAGTTTCACATACAAAGATCCTTTATTTGTCATTAATTGTGCTCCATTCCATATAAAGAAGGGAAAACATGCATTAGCAAAGTATATTGCATGTTCTATTAAACCTATTGAATCTGTTAATGGCTCTGAGTCCTCAATAAAGAGGGCAACACAAAATAAGAAATTACATCTGTGAAAGAAAATGCTACATATAGGAATGTTTCTCTTAAAGGAAATATTATTGCACAAGATGGAAAACATTACCTATTTTCCTAGAAGGAAAACAAATTGCAGCACATTACCATGGAAAAGACTCACTAATTCATGTAGTGTATTCGCTGGCAAGACAGCAGTCTTTGTTTTCTACTACAGAAAGCACTGAGATACTCAAGAACTTGATGGTCTGAGGTTTTCCAAATCACTACAGCTTCAAGCAGGTGAACTTTAATTACACCAGCTTTTGGGTTCCCTTCATCTCTTTTGGTGATCTATTTTCTTTCTAGGACTATCACTCTGCACAGGCTGTAAAAGTCACTAAAGTTCAAAAGTTAACTTAGGGCTCTGATGGGAACAGGCTGTGTACTTCAATCACATACCTTGCTTGCATATTTCCTTCCATTTTCTTCCTAACTCTTATTATATTTCTTCCACTACACCAAAAATTCAGTATGTTCTCACTTTTGAAACTAGTATCTCTGATGGAAACGAGCAACAATATGACAGACTAAGGAGCGTGGGAAGAGTGGCAGCAGTAGGACCAGAATATAAACATCTCTCATAAATAGCTCTGATGAAGTAAAATATACAGCTATGCCAGTTGCTGCTGTTCCACAAATCTCTGTATCCCTAAAGTCAGTATACAGTGCTGCACATTGATTACCCAAACTAGAATATTCACTAAGCTACACAAAGCCATACTTGAACAAGTGCGGTTACTGCAATATCTTTTCACATCCAAGGACTGCAAAAATTATGAGATCAATTTCAGATTATCAGAAAAAACTTCTCTCAGATGCATGGTATTTTCTCAAGTCTTCTTGGACTCTGTTTTGCCTTGTCCTTTCATTTCTTCTCCCACTAAGTAACTCACCATGGTGGCTCTCAGGATCCTTTCAAAAACTGAACTCAAGATATTTCTCAATTCCACAAGATTTTGCAATAATCAGATGATTTTTTTTAAGTAAGTAATTTTGTCTGTCACTTTCAGTGAAAGCAAAAACTATCTTTCAGAATGACAAATGAAGCAAAATAATGTAAAAACTTCAGAAATTGCACAAACACATTCTGTCAGTAATATCTACCAGTGGTAGAGTTTTCAGTAGGAGAAAAAGGAATCATTCAGAGCAGATCCTTATAAATTCCAATTACGCTTGTGGTTTTTGGAATATATCTCATACATTTTGGCAAAGCTTCACTCACCGTGTAGATTTCCAGAGTTATGTACTGAGTGGAACAGGTGTATGAACTGTTTCATGAAGTAAAATTCTATGAGCAATTAGCTGCTGAAGTGTCATCAGTCAGATACTGAGAGCTCTTTCACATGCATTGTCACTGCACTCTTAGCAAATCCTCAATGTAGTCATTAGGGAGGGAGAAAATTGAGACTTATCTCAACAGAAGAGGCACACAAAGCATTTAGAAAAAGCTGCACATAAAACGTGGTGCAACATGAGTTCAATTATCTCCTTATGCGACAGTACGAGCATGCAGGATATGAAAATAGAAGGGAAACAGTATAACTACTAAGATGCAGTCTACCCAATATAGAGAGCAGTTAGGTAAAGGGCATAATAAACCATATTGGAGCACTAAAGTGAAAAAAAAACCAACACAAAAACCAACACAAAAAGGTGTGACAGCAAGGGAGCTGAGGGCACCACGGCCTGGGAAGCAGTTCTGTTTGGAGAATTATGCTGGACCTTAGACCAAGATCCTTTATTGACATAAAATGAAAAAAAACAAACAAACAAACAAGAAAAAAAAAAACACCTGTTAACCTTTGAGAGCTTTTTTTTTTTTTTGAATTTTGGGGCTCACTTTATTTAACATTTTACATATTTCAGTAAAGACAGCTGAACTAAAGTCTTCCATTTACTCTAATTATATATCCACAGTTCATAAACACTAATAGTATTTATCCATATTTCAAAATGTTGACAGCAATTCAGAACTTATGTACACTACACTGAAAAGTCAGATGCCACAATCACACCCCATTACTTGCTAGTGCTATTCAAATACTATAATTACATCATACTTGCTTTGGTCCTTATATTGTAAAGGCAGTAAGCAGCACAAGTACAATCAAAGGTTTAAATACATAAGGCACAAGGGTTCAGTCTCAGCAGAGCATTAGACCTGGAGTCCATTTACACACTAAGAGCACTCATTTTGGTGGAAAGGAGAAAGGCTGACCTGCAACCAAAACCCTAGAAGATTGTTTAGACTCTCAGTATTGCAGCTCTTTTTATGGTAACAATTAATTTCACTTTTCAACACTGCCAAGGTAGAGCTCAGCAGAATATTTACGGATATATGGAGTATCTTTTTGGAATTAGTATAAAATTTAAATAAAAATTACAAGTTCACACTTCTGAAATACTTACATTTAAATAAGACCCAGTATCTGATAAAAATACTACAATGAGGTGTCCATGTCCTGGAACACGAAGGACAGAGGTTTAGTTCTACACATTGTTTCCTGCTGTTTTCCAAGTACAGCCAGTGAGAACTTCTATAAATTTTATGGAAAATTCCTGCCATAAAACTGCAAATAGACAATATGAAATAAGAGGAACATTTTGTTGGCCAAGTGCGCAAAAAATGCCAGGTGTTCATTCTCAAGAAATGATCCCAGCGTAGCTAAAATAATGCTGAAATCATGACATGAAAGCTGTTTTCCAAACCTTTTCAAGATAGTCAAAGCACCAAGTATATTCACAAATTTTCATCAGCATGAACTAGGATCATCAGTCCAGTTTAAAATGACATCTGACTAGAAGTGGATCTAGTGGCTCTAGTAATCTTGTGTTGAATTCTCTGTCACTCTCATCTTAAGGCACCATTTCAAACCAATTTAAGTCCCCAAATGACATTAAGCAACAGGACCCTCTAAAAGTCAGAGAAGGGAAAGAAAAAGATGTTTCTAAAGAGATTGAAGAGACTTACCACAGAACCCTACACTTGTCTGAAGTGCTTGCTGAAGGACCCTGTCTCTCTCCAGGGACTATTAACAGATTTTATGTACACCAGCCTGCTGGCATAGGCATCTAGCATAAGGCTGTGAGATACACTATTCTTCCTTGCAAAAAGACAGTTGGTAATGGAAACTGCTTTCTTTTAAAAAGTTGAGAATACAATAAAAGGCTTCCTTCACATCTCTGCTAATATGAGACTTTTGATCTTTACGCTTCTGTCCTGTGGCATCTATATTAAAAAAAAAAAAAAATAACAACACACACACACACATACACACAAAATATCTTCATATAACAAGCAATGTATTTACTGCTTCCAGCACAGAAAACCATCTGCTTATTATCTCTGATAGTATAAGCTTCTGCTTTATTCTCTGCTAGGCCATCACAACACATCAGCAGCAATGCTGCACATACGTTTACCCAGCACATGATAATGCACTGTGAATTTTATTCCAGTAAAAACTCTATCCATGCCACCTTTAGAAGACTTTCCAACAAGAGGCAAAGGCAGGGCAGAAGAAAGGCTGAAAGATTAGAATCTACATTGCACAGTGTGCCCAGTGGTTGCAAACCCCTTGCTTCCTAGTTTGAGCACTGGTTTTATTTAGTAGTCCTGCATCAAAACACTGTTGCAGTATTCAAGGATCGCCATTAGGATATGTCTTCCCTGTCAAATACCTCCATAAAAGCAGAAATATAAAAAATACAGCTCTTCCATGTACATCTGATAACTCAGCTCCTTAAACAGATGTTCTAGTATTCAGCATCAAACCAGTTAAAACATGTTTTGCATTTGCATTACAAAATTTGTAGCTCGTACAAAACATGTTTGGGTAACCAGTAATGCTTCATCAGCTTAGCTTAAAACAGTATCTGACTGAAAATGCCTACTGTAACATTTTGGGTTAAATATCCAGTCTTAATCTTTACATACCTCCAACACCTCCCTACAGAGTCAGTTCAATTCATCAGGTCTTGACATACCATACCATTAGACTCTAACCAAAAACATTAAAAATGCAGATGTCAGCTTTTCAAGTAATGTGGTAAAGAACAACACGAAATATTTACAGCTTTACACAGCTCTTCAAAAATATCTGCTTTCTCTGACACATCAATCACTTCTGATCACTCTGTCAGCGTCACTTCATTGTGGCAAACTGCACTGACATATAGCTCTATGGAAATTTGTTTGATAGTTTGATAGTCATCCAAGATTATGGAAACTTCTAAATCAATTTTAAATAGACAACATACAGGTGTACTTAAGTACTTTAGATTAGGCTTTTCTTTAAATCCAAACTATTAAAATTAAAAACATTACTATAGAGAACATACATAGCTACAAATAACTGTAGAAAAGATAATGAAGCAACCTGTACAAACTTCAAATGAAATTTCAAATATTTAAATTTCCTTTCAAAGTTTTACAGAAAACCAAGCCATTCAAAAAAGTAACCCACAAAATATACATGGGGGTGGTAGGGCACAATCCTATTGTCAATAGAGCTGCTCATCTTAGGGGTAAAGGAACACAGGTTCTATGGGAAAATTATGTATCAGTTATTTAAAAGATTTTGAAGACTAATCAAATCAGAGATCTTTAGAGATACAGCAGAAAATAAAAGACTGCAGGAATTAAAAAAAAAACAAAAAAGAAGTTCAGCTTACTGAAGACAGAAAAACAGACAACTGAAAACTGAATGATGGCACAGATCATTTGTCATCCAAATGACAATCAGTTTCTCTTCCAAGAGAATAAAGAAAGGTGAGGATGGAAAAGGCAATATTAGTATGGCTTGCTTGATGGGAAAAACAGAACTAGAGGGAAAGACTAATGGTGTAAAAGCATTTTCAAGGGTATCAATGTATTGAGAAAAAATTAACAGCTAAAAGCATTCTTAAAAAGACTGAATAACATGATAGAATTCTCAACATTTAACCTCTAACCACAATCAAATTTAGAATCAGCAAATTCTTAGCTGGAATTTGCTATATTTTTTTTCTAATAATTTTGTGATATTTATTCTGAGGTATTACTAAGAGGCCATATTTTCTGACTTGGAATAAAACAGATAGTGGTAATTACTCCTTAAGTATTGATTAAGTATAGATGATGGAGTTACAGCTCCTAACACTTTCTCCTGCTGTCCACATCACACCTGGCCAGAGAACTGGAACACATTCCCAGAGCTCTGTAAGACTTCAGTTAGGTAAAGCCCACCTGGTTCAGGCTACAGTCTTCAGTAACATTAGCAAATATTCACAACCAAACCAAGCCACTGATGTGTTGGAGTGAGTCCAGAGGAGGCCACCAAGTAGACTGGAGAGATGTAACACCTCTCCTACCAGGAAAGGCTGTGAGAATTGGGTTTGTTCAGCCTGGGAAAGTGAGGGTTTTGGGGTGACCTAATTACAGCCTTCCAATACCTGAAGGGAGCCTACAAGAAAGACAGACTATTTACAAGAGCATGTAGTGACAGGACAAGGTGAATGGCTTCAAACTGAAAGAGTAGGTTTCGATTTGGTATTAGGAAAAAATTCTTTACTGTGAGGGTGGTGAGACACTGGAACAGGTTGCTCAGAGAAGCTGTGGATGCCCCATCCCAGGAAGCGTTTAAGGCCAGGTTGGATGGATGTCTGAGCAACCTGTTCTAGTGAAAGGTGTCCCTGCCCATGGCCTAGAGGTTGGAACTAGATAGTCTTTAAGGCCCTTCCAACCCAAGCCATGATTTATAGAAAAAGTGCTGTGCAAAAATATCCAATAAAACCATCTACATTGCGGGCATGTATCCAAATCTAATTACAGCCCACCTCAAAACACTGGTGCAATGTTTGGTCTTGGCTGCTTGTAGCTACTCAGACAATATTTGTGGAAGAGCAATCTAAAGCTTTCCTATGCAGAATAGTTTCTCCCTGCCTGATGCCTCTTTCAGGATTAAATCTTGCTTGCCTCTGTAACACTTCCTTGTGAGCCGACAGTTTAAAGCCATGTCTCTATAAACCTTCAACCCAGGAAAGTGTTAACTCATCCTCCCATATATTCACCTTCCAACTACACCTATATAGCAGACAGTGAACTTACTGTCTCACACTCCACTTATCACTGCCTTTGACATGATCTCACGTTCAACCTATTCACACAGTATCAAGACTGATAGGACTCCTAGATATTTCCTGACTGTTCCAGAATATGACTTCCTGATGCCATCTTATTGCTCCTTGCAAAAGTCTTAGTATTCCACACTGAAACTGGCACACAAGTCAGCCACTGTCTCATACTGAGTCTCCACATAACGGCATAATAAATGAAGTTGATCAGAGCCTTCAAGACAATATTTTTCTAGAAATACAGAAAAGATGATAGGAAGGGAAAATATAACACTACCAAAAAAGCAGGGAAGATATGAACAGAGATATGGCTAGCAACTTCAAGCAATATAGTTTTATAAGTGTTTATTAAAAAAAGAAAAGAAGGAAAAAAGCTTCAGGAAAATAAATACAGTAGGGACCTTGAGTGAGGCAAATCAGAATGCTGCTTGGGGTCTTTGCTTCAAGTCCAAAGGGTCTTTTTTATTTTCTGTATGAAAAGCAGAAAAGAAAGTGAAATAAATAAATAAAGCCTTTCAGTTTCAAGCACACACACAATTTCAGAAGGGACTGAACTTCAGTCTACAGTTATTAATCTTCCAATCTTACTGTGAGTCTGTATAACTGCTGTTTTACTTAGCTCCCCATATATTCTTCTTTCTTACAAAAACAGCTCAAAAGGTCTTCTCATTGCTGAGCATGCCTAAACCAACATATTTTATGACAAAATCTTCTAAATATGCCAGTTGATATTTTTATTACATTCAATATGTTTTTAGTAGGGAACTTCAAATTTCTCCGTTCAAATAAACATCCAGATCTATTTACTATTTCACAAATTCTTAGCTGGAATTTTTATTTAATCAATATGCATATTACAACAATTACTGAAGACACAATTCATATTTCTGGATATGAAGTCAGCATAACAGAATAACAAGTGATGATGAAGGAATGACTTTGCTAGTGTGCAGATAGAGATTAATAAAGACATCAAAACTCACCAAAATAATATTAAAAAAGAACAAGTCAGAAAAAGTGACACTTTATAAAAATAAGAATTTCCAGAAATTACGAAAAAATTTTATATAACACAAACATCTATGACATCTTAATTTAAACGATTAATGAGAGTGAAAGGTAATGAAATTGCATATACTTAGTGTTTAAAACTTAAGTAAGTAAACAAAAGATCCTTCATATACATATATATATATATCAAATGGAGGACTGAGACTTCTTCTTAATTCTTCAGAATAAGTTTGTTCCTTTCAAGAATCTTGCAAGAGCACAGCAGCTCAGCTCCTAAATGACTAAGTCAAAAAAAAGGAAGAACTGCCAGTACTGAAATCCAAGAGCCTCCAGTCGGTAGGTTTTAAGCTACATGGATGAGGAAGAACATTTAATGAGTTTCAAAAGGCATACTGCAGGCCACTGAAACAAAACATGGATGTAGTCAAAGGGGGTTTACTTTATAAAATGTACCTAATCTGTAATTTTTAGAGAAAGACAGCTCTTCATGCAAGGGATGCACACTTTTCCATATACAGAGATTTAATAGCCATTTTGACAACATACTTTAAAACTATTATCAAAAAATAATAGTATGTTATTACCACATATTGCCTTGTCACAAAAATAACTGAGAACCAGATGGATCAACACATGATAGAATTCTCAACATTTAACCTCTAACCATAGTCAAATTTAGAATCAGCAAATGTCCTAAGCTCTTCTTGGTTCATGAACACGTGACAAGCTCCACAAAATATGCAGAATGTATTTCCATTCATACCAGACAGATGTTAGTAACAAGCAACATACTAGTTATACAGAAGTATCTTGACCCTAAAAATATCCAAATGCATTCATTTAGATTATGTCCTTACACGCTAAACACTGAAGAGCAAAACCAGTCTGATACTGCCCCATAATAGTCCCAAGCACTGCCTGTAATGGCCTTGGCCAAGCCAGTACCATGCTGCTGGGTTCTTCTGTTCCTCTGCCTTCAGCCCTTTATCTCCTTCTTTCCACTTCAGCCCATGCCAGCATCACTTCCCTGGCTTATACACTCAAAGGGAAAAAAACTAGGGTCCCAGCCCCCATCGAATCTGCAAATGTCTCTTTCCTAGAAAAGTGATGGAACAGCACAGGACAATCGTGAATTGCAAGGGCAAGCAGGTAGGTCTTCACTCAGTGCACAGCACAGAACTGTGTGCTGAGAAACAAGATCCAACAAAGCGAGGGATAGAAATCCTGTCTGGACAGATTTTTTGTCTCAGTAAGATCAACTCAGCCAGGGAGAAGAAGCAAGTTTTAAAAAAGGAGAAAGAGATGTTCGCACTCAACCACAGTCCCAAAACTGCCACTCTTCTGTATCACAGCACCTGATACTACAATGTTAAAAAATTTTAGTGCCATTGTCTATCACTGCTGGATGCATAGAGAACAAAGATTCAATATAATCAGCACAATACAGTTACCCATCAGCTGGGAACCTAATGAGAGACAGATTCTCCCTTTCTTGTGGAATAATGCTCTAGACAACATACAGAAAACAGTGCCAATTATTATGGTAATAGGATGACAGGGAAGTTGAAAGTACTGCATGGCAGCAAAGCAACACTAAGAGAAGGTGGCTTTCCCACTCCTCAAAATTCTTCAACAGCAGAGAGCAAGTTTTAGTCAGTTAAAAAAAATTGAAGAACAAGAAGAATTGGCTATGACATATACTCAGTTGAACAAAACTACAAAGGCAAAGGAACCACTTCAGTACTTCTGTCTAAGCTTAAGGACGGAAAAGTGCAGCAGAGATGGATATAGGCATAGATAGCCACATTGCTCTTGGACAGCATTAAATGTTTTAAGGACCAAGACAGACATCTCTCAAGTATGCCTTTTCTGCAAGCAGCATCTCCCACATGGTTAAAGCAAATGCAAAGAAGCATCATATAAGTAATAGAATTATCTGTACTTCTAGGGAGTTTCAATCTTATGCCTCAGTGTACCTGCCTATGGCTAATTATTCTGTCCTTTTAATTAACACTTGACTGAAATCTTTGTGAGTATTTGCAGTAAGAACATAAAGTATATGAAAATACTGTGGTAAGAATATGTACAAATGTACGAAAAACATTATTAAAACAAAAATAAGTGAAGTGAGAATGTGCTGTTGGAAGTATATGACATGTCTGAAAAGTCAGAAACATAATTTCATCTACAACCACAGATAGTTTCATTACTTCTCACACTCAGGACAGGATGCTATATTTGAAAAAACTGCATTAAATCTTTAGTATTTTTATTTTATTTTACTGATTTTGCAAATCTTTGTTTATTGCTGGAGAGAATACTGAATATCACCCTCCTCGGGACTTGTCTTTGTTACACCTCTGTAGTTTCACTCCAACTGTGCTAGAAATTATTTTCAGCTGGCCCAGAGGCATTGTCGAATGCTCCGTGCTGCCATGGGCAAGACCAATATTTGATAGCTAACTTAGGATTCCTGCTGCCTGAACTGGTAGAGAACAAGCATGTGGTAGAAGTGATGAGCTTGCTCTCCCGAGGGTAGGGTGCCAGCTGCACTATAAAAGAGAGATAGTGTGGAATTAATAGTGGCCTCACAGGCAGACTGTATATTTTACCTTTCAACAGAAAAATTCATGCCTTAATGGAAGCTAGAATGGAAGAACGAAGACTCAGAATGCAGAAGAGATGACTATTACCTTGCAAAATGAATTATTTCAGTTTTGTATCCTTCAGTCTCACTATTGTATGATGCTTTTCAGATGCTTTAAAGGATAGTTTATGTCTAAATAAATATAAAATCTAATGACAAAGGACTACAGAAATGCTACAGAAAAATAGAGAATAGAAGCAAATTCTGTATGTGGGAACTTTGAGTTCATGCATGCAAGAAGGCAGAAGTGGGCTTATAAGAAGGATACATAAGCAAACGCAGCAGAAGCTTTTTCGATGAGCTCATGAGATTCCCTTATGGATACATAGCTGTAGAAAACAAAATATGGTGTGAAAGAAATTGCCTCCAAATATGCGGACAGGTCTGGAAGTACAATGAAGTACCTACAAGGCAAAGTACAGTGAACAGGCATGACATAAAACTTGATTATATGAATAAAACCCCACACTAACAAAAAAGTTCAGAGATAAATCTCCTAAGATTTTGGACCTAACAAACAAACCTTCTCAAAGATAACCAATGTAGCATCTATACTTCATTTGGTTCCACTGACGAATTCCACCCCCTCACAATCTATTGCTGGACTGCTCAGCACATTTAGAAAGCACCCATGAAAAGCTTTGTGAGTAGCTTAAATTTGATGCAAGAGGCCTTGAGAAGAATATAAAATAGGAAGGAATATGAAAATGCAAGCAGACTACAGCAAACTAAAAGAAGGGATTCACTGACTACAATTTGCTTTAAGGGATGCAACATTGCAACATTTGGTTGGTTTGAAAACCACCACCAACAACAGCAAAAAAAAACCCAAANAAAACAACAAAAAAATCCCAATAACACAATTGCAAAAGTTAGGACAGAGGCAAGAAGATCTGAATAAGAAATTTAACAGGAGGATCGATGGAAAAAAATGGAACTGAACAATACCAAAACCAAAAAGGTGCTGGATCTGGTTCTGGTCAGGATGCATGAAGCATGAGGAAAGTAAGAGTAAAAAATAACCCTGAGTCATTGAATCTGAGTGACAAGAAGGATAATGTTCTTGTCATTTGTGATAGAAAAGAAGTGAACAGAGTTCTGTTTTGGAATGATAAGATAATTAAAAAACATCATGTTAGACATCCAGCCTGAGACACACAACTAGATGGAAGGAGCAATAAAATTGGTGGAAAGATAGATTTACAAGTCATCAGTATAGCCATAACAATAAAAGCAGTGCAAGTGGCTAACTGACCTGGGAACAGCATAAAATGGAAAACTAGAAGAGTCCAAGGACATAGTCTGGGCAAATTCCAGGACGAATTATGAAAGAGAGAAAGCAGATACACTGAAAAAAGCATTGAAGAAGTCATAGGCATGAAAAGAGAGCACAGAGAGTTACCTCAAAGTGGCCATGAAGGTAATCAAAATACAATTAAATCACACAAAACCACGAACATGACATGTCAAAGGCTAGAACTGAACATGAGTAAAGCTATTGAGAGTACTAGCAGTTTTTCCATGACACAGTAAAGTAGTACACACAAATGTAGATGAAGAACCATTAGACATCATCCAAATACAACTCCATTGAGCATGAGCAGCTGAACCATGACTAGGAGACCAGTAGTTGTAACACTGATGGAGGTGGTTACTTCCTCTAGGCTCAAATGCTGCAGTGAGCTCCAATATCAGTAGATGAACTGTAGGAATCAAATATTATTTCTGCTCCTTCAGCTTTTATTTTGTTTTATAACGAAATTTGCATAAAGCACAATGCTGCACATTGCTTTGCAACACAATTATTAACACTAGATTCACTACAATAACCAGAGGATAGTACAGGTAAAACGTCTGGTGATGATTCTTTAGGACACGAATGATGGTCTCTCAAAGCCGCTTTTATCTCCCAGCTGCCTTTGAGACAAAGTGATAGGAAAAGCTGGATGTTTGGCTACCCACAGAGTGGAGCTACGCTCCCCAATGTTTAACACCTTCCCAGACCACTTCAGGGAAATCAGTTTATCTCATGAATCAAGTCCTTGCACAGTGATTGATCTATCATATACTAAAATATGGAAATTATCCTGGCAGTCATTACCCTAGACAGCACTTAGTTTGTTAAAGTGCTCAGTACATAAGGATTCACAGTAGATTGCTGAAGTCTATCACTCGGTTTTATACCTTTCTGTTACTTCTTATGAAGGAATTTCTTACGGAGGAACATGGCTGACAGTATTAAAAGGTTTAAGACATACCATGCACAGAAGAGGTTGATCAGTGGACCTCCCCTCAGGTGGGTAAGAACATTTCATTACTAGCAGAGCACCACAGGGCCAAAAGGGACTGCAGGAAGTCCCCTAGTTCACTTGTGCTGTTCCAGAATAGGGTCAGCTGCCTGTGCCAGGGAGTTATGAAGTGCTCAGTCTCACCAGAGCATCTATTCCAATGTTTTGCTATCATACCACTCCAAAATACTCCTAATGTCTAACCTTAACCTGTTTCACTGTAATTTAGATTCTTGTTTTAGCCCCCTGAAGGTGAACAACATTGCAGCAGCTTTTTAGCGCATTTGAAGATTGATCTTGCCTCTCTCATTCTCCTCTTCTTTAAGCTATCAATTTTTCTAAACTTACTATAACTGTCATTGCTCTTCTACAGGCTCTTTAGTTCATCCCTATCTTTTCTGAAATGCCCAGTGAACATATTAAACCTGGAGAGTGCTGAAAGAAAGTTCTATACATCTTCTATGCCATACTTCATTTTCATTATCGAATGTTTGCACTTTTTACAACTGTATCACATCAGTTTCTCGTGTTTGGTTGGGACCACCTGCAATCCTAAAATGTTTTTCTAAGGAACTGCTATTCAGATGATTATTCCCCACTCTGTTATTTCTTCAGCAGCCTAGTCTTGACTACTGCTAAGCACAGCATTCTCTCCTGTATGTATTCCTGTTTCACTTCTTCACTTGAAGGCTGCAGTGAGGTAGCATTGACTGGATGCTGCCTTGTGTCTGTCTTGTTGCTATGTTCAGTGAAGCCCCTGATCATTAGTAAATCCATATTCTATTGGCTCTAACACATGTTTTTTGTTGTATTTACAGCATGTTGAAAGTATTAGAAATTGGAAGCTCTTCTCATCTGAGCTGTGTCTGATGTAGACTAATATCTTTCACAGAGATCATTTTTGCTATAAATAACAAGTGGGATGCTGGGTAACCCAAGGTGAACATGGTGTGCTGAAAAGAGAAAGACCTGCCAAGCCACACTATGAACAGAGATACTTTATAACTCCTTTCAATTCTCCTCTCCCTCTACAATATTTTTACTGAACAAACTGAACTTCAGACAAACTGTTTCCAGTCTTTCAGTACAAGTAAAGCCAGTCAGTTTCATATAGTTTCATATGACATACTTAGCATAAACTGTTCAAAAAATGCTTGAGAAGGACTATTTTCAATATTCAAATTACTGTATGTGTATAGTTGTAGCATTCATATCTTCAGGAAGATGTGCAGGGCATCCATTAATATAACTACATGTGATAGTTGCTCTTACATTTTGCTTAGATTTCAATTTTTTTTCCCAGTTTTAAAGACTATTATTGAAGTGTATTTATTCTTCAGTTATTTTTAATCATAATATTCAATTGAAGTTTAGGTCAAAATAAATAACCCAGCCCAAGGGCCTAATTTGCAGTGAGGTCCTATTTAAGAGTTTGCTGATAAGCTCACGAAGAAATAATTAGAACATTTAAAGTGACAAATTAAAGCCCACACAATTAGCAATAACCCTCACAATTACTTAATACTTTCCAAGTGCTTTTGAAAAAGCAATGACAGGATTTTATGCTACAAGATAAAAATGCTAGTCATGTGGAGAAGTGAAATACGTACATTCACCCTACTAAACAGGGTGAGAAAAAAACAGATGGAATAGAAGGATATTAATAAATTAACACTCGGGTGTATAACCAAAGTAAAATATCAACCCTGTCACATAGTTCTGTCATGGTGATTTGTGAGTCCCAAAGCTATGCTGTCAATGACCAGACAAAACAGATACAAATTTTCATCTTTAAAAGTAGTGTATTATCATTTGAACCAATTTATATTATAGCATCTGATCAAAGAAATACATTTTAAAAACTAGTTTTCATGTAGAATTTGATGGAGTAAAGTTTTTTCTGTAGAACACAAATAACTACAACGGATCCATGTAAAGTCTGGCCTTTGTCCCAAAGACAAGCATGTACCAAAATTCTCTGAATTTTTTTCTTCTGTCTTACACAATATCATTCTTGTTTCTTTGCAGTTCTCAGAATACCACAGAGCACAGGCAGAAAATATTTCAGGAATTGAAGTTTCACACTGCATGCTCACAAACACGTATACCTGCATTTACATACATAAGACTCCACTGAAAGAACTCAAATTACCAATAAACCTACAATTTTTCAGTCATCCCTTGGTTTTCTTTCAATTAAAAATAGTTTCAGAATGTGAAATTAAATCCTCTAAGAGTTAGTGCTACAGTGCTGCTTGGAGAAAAAAAAAGCAAACTGTTGTACTTGAAATCTGTGAAAATATTTCACATCAACCTCCAGGTCTGGAAATAAGGATAAACTCATTAAATCCAAATAGATTATTGCTCAACTAAGAAACAACTCACTTCAGAAAAAGAGGTATCTGTTCAGCTGGCTAGAGACAGGAAATATTTTCTTTTTCTCACCAAATAATCAGAACTAATAAATACACTTGAATAAAGTAAGACAAGAAAAATTACAGAAAGATTTGCAGCAGCAAACCAATTAGCACTTTAGGCAGTATTATTTAGACAGGGGATGTGAAATGAAGTTCTATTCCTCTATGGAACACATATAAAAAAGTCCCTGAAACCAAAGATCTTCCATCTTAAATGTCTGGCATTTAAAGTGCAGATCTATATAAAGACCACCCCTCCTTAAAAATTTTACAATAAAAAATGTAGTGTCCAGTTCCATATGTGGACTACGGGCTTTCTGACATATTTTCACTCAGCAAGTACTGTACTTTGTACTCAAACATAGAAAATACTAGAGGAAAGTGTGTAAGCAGGGACCTTTCCTAACACAGAGCAGAGCGTACTCCTTTCCTCTTGCATAGCAAAGATGCTCTTTCCATTCTCCCTGCTTCTCTCCCTCCATATCCAACTTCAGACCAGAAAGGAACCATTTCTTCCTCTCTCCACTGGCATTCTCACCTGCTATTGAAACCTGTTCTCTTAAGATCTAGGAAAGATTTTCTTCCTATGGGGTAGGAATACTGCAGCTTCAAGAAAAAATCAGATGCACAGCTCAAATGGAATTAAAATAGTTAAATGCTTCAACTGTTTTTTCTTTTGTGCCATGCAGTTTTTATAGAGATTTGCTTCGTTAATCAGGCTAGGAAGGTAAAACAAGCAGTGCTCACTATTGGCTCCATCAGTCTGGTGGAACCAACACTCCAAAAAAGTCCAGCCCCCAGTTGCATAGCTCAGGGCAGGCAGCACACCTCTGCTTGCTCACAGGCCTGCTGCTGTGGAACAGCAACTTCTGCTCTTTTGCCTAGGCATACTCTTTTTCAAGTGTCTGACTGTTGGCGATACAAAATGTCTCAATCTGTTAGATAGTAAATATCATCAGGCAGTACTGACTGCCTTTAAATATTTTGCAATTGAAATTTTGCTCATAAAACCCTTTTGCTTACAAACACCATGATTGCTTTCTGTTTTCTTGAAAATACTAACAATAACAGGTTTAAGACAAAAGAAAAGCATGCTTTGTTGCTTAGTAACCTCTTACCTAAAGTTTTTTACTCCCTTTCAAAATATTTTAGACTGGTTGACATTTTCCAGAGATTAAATTCTGGGTAACAAGTCAACAACAAACACTATGTTCCTCTAAAATAATTTTTCGTTATTTTCCACTGTAGAAGCAGCAACAACTGCAACATCTGCCACAGTATCTTCGCAGATTCTCTTGTGTTCTCAACAACCGGAAAAGTTATTATAGCAGTCACAACCCAGACAAGAAAAACACTCAAAACTAGTTGACTAGTTGAACTTCCATGGGCAGACCTTTATCATCTCTGCTTCTTTCTTCATTATTTCATGTAATTTTTAAAATCAGCTAGGATGGATGACACAATCTCAGGGATATAAATATTTTCATATCAAAACCAGTCATCCTTGGATCACCGCTTCTACTAGTGGATTGGAGTCAAATGTCATTTAGCTTGAATGAGAACCTTGTGTCCAAGGACACAGGCACCACTGCCAGAGGGACACTCGCTGGAGCTCTTTCCAGTGGCAGCTGGAAGCGGAGCCCCGTACTCACATGCCAGTGTACACAGGCACTGCACCACACCACACCAACAGCTCTGGTAGCTTGGCAGTACTTTAGAAATGTCAGAAACACACCCCATTGTCAGATGACGATATCCTACATATAGTTCAATGTTTAGGGAAAGCTCATAGACTCTGATGCCAGTCCCAGGCAGCTAACTATCTCATCATGGGCTTTTCAGCTGTCCTTTCAGTGCTAGAGTACTGAAAGTTTAACATTTACAGAAACATTTCCATTTGGACTGGTTTTCTATTTGAAACTCCCAACTTTTTGGAATACTTTATTTTCCTATTGGCATTATTTTCTTAAAGACAGAGAAAAACCCCAAATGCACTTGCATAGAAGTTTCTGTGACATAGAGCTGGTTCCTTGCTCTTGGTGGCTTTTATAAGCTTCTGGAGAAATCCAAATTTCTTTTACACCAATATTTAAATTAATTTCCACCGCCCAACTCCTCACAGATCTGAACAGTGGCTCAGTGAGTCCTGCTCATAGGTGCAGGAATTTAGGACACTGGAATAAAATGGTAGACAGTAACTAAGCCTTTTCTTTGGCAAACGTCCCTTGTTCAAGTATTATGGCAACACGAAAATTTTATTTAGAAACGTATGTAATCGTAACACTAATCACCATGGTATAATAATCTATACAAAAAAACTGCACAGGAGAATGATGCAAAAAATATTTAAACTGCAACATAATATATTCTGCAGTACTTAATTTTCCCAGATTCTCATAATGTTCCTACATACAGGCTTCATTCTCCAGTCATCTTACTGGTAATTCAGATTAAATTAAAAATTAAAAAAAAAAAGAAAAAAGTTTGTAACACACCTGCAGAAGACCATTATTTACATCAAAAGAAAAGTGTCCTTCTTAAAAATGCATACGTTATTAAGTACCTACTAATTAACTACAGAGTAAATAGCTTAATTACATATTTACTGGCAACTCTGAGGCATGTCTACATTATTCTTTTAAATTATTTTAAGTTAATGCTTGTATTCAGCTAATAAATATTTTTTTCTGTAATATAATCAATTAAAAAACATTCCATAAAGACTACAGAGAGATCTGCTGTTTTCTAAATAATGCATTCAAAAAACTTCCAGATACAAAGATGAATTGTAAAGCACAAGACAGAGCTTGTGGAGACTTCTATGCAAGAAAAGCATCTGTGAGGATGGAGAAAGTAAAAAGCACATCTAGCAGCATAGTGCCATGGAATACTGAAAGGGTAATTGCTTTCAGTTTGAAACACAGGATATGGTATTAGGATAAAAAAGACTCAGGTAAAATGTTTCAATGCCCACTAAAAAGTAAATAAGGTTTGTCTTTTCAGTAAACAGAGAAACGTTTCATCTTTCCCTTGAACATACCTGAATCCTTTCTATGTTTATTTGTTTCTAATTCCACTGGTAACATTTGTATCAATTTTTCCTTCTTCACTATGTGTGGCATCATAAAGAACAACTTTAGAAAAATTTTAAAAGGATAAAAAAACAAAAAGAAAGAAAAATCAATAAAAGAACACAATGTTAAGAAGCAGTAATGTTTAAGAGAGAATCAAAGGAGAGGAGAGGAGAGCAGCTAAAAAGACTGAAGAAAGATAAAGGGCAACGGATTTAAAAATTAAACAGAAGGAAAAAGATTAAAGAAAGAATGGCAAAAGGCAATGCAAAAGGATTTAAGAAGCCAGTATAAAGAAAAGACATTCAGTTATGAGAAAGGAATAGCAACTACTGGAGAAAAAATACTTGAATATAATGAATCAAAAAATTGAACTAAGAAGTTAGAAATTAATTAAAAAAGACACAAAGTTAGAAAACTTCTTTATCTCAATGAATTACAAAAATACACAAGATCCAGTGAAATTTTGTCTCTTTCTATTATATATAATAGCATCCAACATTTTTCCTGTTTTAGTCATTTTAATGATATAAAAACAGATAGAAAACAATGCAATGCCAATTATTTCTTCTGCAGCTATTTATGCAACATGTCCAAAGCTGAGAATAAAATGTGTTCCTACTTAAAATATCAAATCCTTTTATTAGTAATTGTACTAAAATTCAAGAAATTTGTCTGTCTACTTTATACAGGGTTTTGACTTCATTATAAACATCATTAAGAGTTTCTGAAGGGTTAACAAAGCTTATAGCTGCTTATTTTGCAGTCAGAAGCAGTGTAAGGCAAGCAGTTAAAGAAAACCAACAGACTGACTGGACTTCATAAAACACAATTAATTTACTATTACTGTTATAATCTCATTTAAAACTTAAAGTAAATGTGCTCTTACCATAGTGGAAATATTTTTTCCCTCCCCCTCAGTAAAGACAGACAGGATTCAGAAAAGTTGGAAGAAATGTAACTCAGAAGATAGGAAGAATGAAGACACTTCAAGGGCAGTATTCTATTTTGAACATTATATATTATATACTTTCTTTTTTTTAATTTCTATTACCTAACCTAGGGGATTTTTTACTATTAATTTCAATATTTACTCCAGGTATCCCAATTTTCTCCTAAAAGCAGTAACATCTCAAAGCCATTAAAACTTTGGTCACATACACAGCCTCATTTAAAGGTACTTCTCTTATTCCTGTTTTATTTATCTATTTACTTGTCTGTCCCCTGCTCCATGGTTTCTTTAGAAAAAGTAAACAGATTTTCAAATGTTACCCTTCTATTTATCATTTTATATATCACTTACCACATAACCTCTTTTTATTCTCTGCTCTCAATATTAATCCTTTTTAATCTCTACTCATATGAAACAATTTCCATGCCTCTAATGATTTTCAGTGGGCTTTTCTCCACCTTTTCTGTTCCTGCAATATTTTCTGCGAGATGAACCAGACTACAAAAGCTACTCAAACTGAAGGCATAATATCACTTTATTTAAATGCATTCTAATGCCTGTGAGAATGTTCGCCAAAACATACACATTTTTTTCCTTTTTGTACATTACAATGCATATTGAACAAACATTTTATGTGAACAGAACACAAAAACACCTACGTGTCATTACTCAGTAGGAAAAATTTCAATGAGTAGAAGGAGCCCAAGCTCCCTCTCAGCATGTGTTGCCATTTTGCACCACCCACTGTTAATTGCCTACTGTGCTGAAAACCGATCATTAATGCAACTTTTTGTTTATGCATTCCATAGCACTCTGTAAACCAGGCAGGTAACATAACCTCTTCCCCTAATTATAAAATTTCCTTTTCAAATCTGAAGGATGTAAGATCAACCAGTTGTCCTTGTTTTACTGAAATGTCATGTAATCTGAAAGGCTGGATGAGCACAGCAATCATTTACAGAAAACACACTGGATTTCTTCAGTCATAATTTTTCAAGCTTTTTAATTTTTAGGAATTCAGTCATTTTTTCAAGCTTTTTAATTTGTAAGAATTAACCACACTTTCAACAAAGTTAATACTAAAATAAGGCTTAAATTTGTTCATTCACTGCAGTAATTTCCATTGTTTTCCTCATTTATATATCTCATTACTTAAAGATTTATTTTGAAGTTGTACACATTGGCTTGGTCAGTTTTTTCCACTGTTACAAAAACGAGGATACAGAAACTATTCTACATTAACAATTGAAAAATAATTAAAAAAAAAGGCAATAAAAATCCTCAAACTGAAAATCGCACTTATCAAAATTTCAATTTGCTTGACAACTTGTCCATAAGCAGTAACTTTGAGCTTACAACTTTAGCTCCAGTAGAAAAAAAGTGCTGCAAAGTGTGACATTTATTTACATGAACCCATCAGAAAACAGAGATGTCACACACAGTGCAATCAGCAGTCCTGTGCAGAATGCTGTTTACACACATACCGTAACTCTGTGCTGCAATGTGCTGGGAGACTATTTTTTTTTTTAAAACAAGCCTAATGAACAAGTGTTTTTCATTTCAGGTGACTGGGGAGACTAATTCACGTATGGCACATGAATGATTTCATCAACTATACAGAAATTAATTCTTCATTCGTCACATAGTCAATGTCACATGTTCCATTATTTGGACCCTAAAATAACAAACAGCCCAGGAAGAGATCTGCTTACAGTGAAATAATACATGAAGCGTATTCCTGATGGGATCCTTTCTGAAGTGACTCTAATTTTAAGACCAGTGTAACTTTATATAATATTCTTAGGGTGGACTAACCTGGATCAGGGAACCAGCACAAAAGGCCAATGCAATAAACAAAAAGTTTTATAGAAACTTAATTCAGCAGGTTTTTGTCAACTAATATGGCAAATAAACTAAATAAAGTGTAAATGCACACACTAAACCATTTGCTGAATGACACATACTAGGATTGTGACCTTAAAACTGATACAGGATAGGATATTCATTTCTCATCTAGGTAGGGCACTGGTATGAGAAGGTTGTATCTTACCAAATATCTTTCCAATGATGGCTATATATCATTCTGGTTTAAAATTTCTGAAGTTTTCTCAGTGTACATACTTTCTGCATATATCAATCTAAAACTATCTTTTATTAGTGTGCAATATCACAATATTGCAATATCACAAATACCACCAGACTGTCACTTTCAGAAACAAATAGCTCAGAAAGAAGATTTTTTCGCACATTTTTGCAGTCCTTTTCCTAACAATTTACAACTTCAATAGACAGCATTTACTAAAGGATTTTACAGAAACCCTTAAATGAAAACTTTTTCCATTCATTACAAGTAATGAAAGATGCATCAAAGAGATGCACACAATAGAATGCTGGAAAATGCTCTGGAACAGTGTAAAATTACACAAAATAAAATGGGAGAAAATTTAGAGAGAGTGCCTAAGATGAGTACAGAGTATAGTGGTTTAAAGTCTTATTTTTAAAACATCCTAACTGCAGCTAAGAGAAAGGAATGCAGCAAAATATCTGTGATAGCTCTGTAAGAACAAAAGTCAGAGTAGCTGTACCTTCAAAAATTAAAAGGGTTAGAGGGAAAGGGAAGAAATGAGAGAGTAACTGCAGCAGCAGGTACAGACAGCCCAGGACAGCTTCTGTGAATTCAAGCTGTGCATGCAAAGGACTGAGGATGAATGAGATGTTGAGGGAAGATGTGAGAAAGTGGAAATACGAGAATAGAAAGCAAGCAAATATGCATAGTGGGACCGTTTCAGGGTTCAGAGGTACCACACAGATCTGTATCAGTGGCAATGTGACTGTCTTTAGCAAGCCCAGACAGATAGCATTGCTATTTTTTTCACATTCCATATTTCTAAGGTTTTCTGTACCTAAGGTACTGAAAGAAAAACAAATTTATTTTCTAAATGGAAAGCTTGCATCCTACAGAAGTTATTGCAAATTGCCAGAAGGAGGCTGGAGAAATGAAAAACCCCAGACCAAGACAAGACAGAGCAGAGTAACGCTTCTGTTTCCAGTTGGGAGCCAGATAAAAGTAGGAGAAGGATGAAAGAGGAGAGCACTTAGAAGAGCATGCTTCTCAGGTACAGTACACAAGAAACGGGGAGAAGAACAAGTGAACAATGAGGAACTGAAGACAACACAGAAATGGCTATAAATCAGGAGGGGGAAAAAGGGCAGTTAACAAAATTAATCATCATCATCATCAACATCTGTTTGCCCCGGGACAAAAGCACAGCGTGAGACAGGCCGGTAAAAGGAACTGGTATTTACATAAGAAAAAGCAATTAGCGCTTGCACAAGGGAATCCCTTACTGTCCTGCTGTCCCACCTTCTTACCCCAAGTTCCAGTAATATTTCCATTGCATGACTTCAGACAGCTACACAAGGCTGCTCATAACATTCCTGCAAGAGGCCCTGCTCTGATGCTGGTTTCATGAAACGTCCTACCTGACTGAGCACCTGTGGTAGCTACACTTCCTCACTTCAAAACACACTTCGGTAAGGACTTCCCACTTGTCTTTTCCCAGAAAGAAACTAACAGGCTTGAGTTCAGAAGATGGAATACTGATCACACACTTTCTTTTAGAAATCATTCTTATTTTATTGGTTTTGATTACTTGATACTGTGAGATCCTTGTATGAGGCATATTTTGAAGAAGAAAACAGCCACATTCCAAAGATTGAGGGGCTTCTTAGTAATGAAATACACACCTTTTCTCTTTAGAAATGACTAATTGTTTCACTTTTCTTCTGTAAATACAATGGCTATTTTTAACTACATTAAAGTACCTCTCACTTAGAAGAACATTATAAAGGCATTCTTTGTGGATTTCAGCCCACTTCTAGATTTCCAAAAAAACAGTATTTTTGCTTCTGCAGAGCTAAGGAGAGACTACTGGGATTTGTGTACTCATTTTTCTGTGATGACAGTGCCCTATAGTGCTCTTAAGATCTCAGCTGGCTGGAAGAAGGTCTTCTGCATCAGGTAGTTGTTAATCTGGAAGCTGGAGCTTTTACACCCAACCACATTTCACAGAGCAGATGGAGGCTACGTCCCCATGGTGTAGCAGTTCAAGCATCTACCTCAAAACTGCAGTGGTCACCTCTGTTTGTGAGTCCAACAATCTACGTATCACAGTGATGCTAAGATCAAGTCACTTCTGCCTTTCCATTCTTTCAACTTCTTACAAGATTATTCTCCTTTCTTTCTTTAAAGCGAACAAGCCCTACACCTGCCATTAAAACAAAACTACTCTTATCAAGAAAATATGTGCAATCTCAACTAATCCAAAAAAATTCACTGTCATATTGTAGGAAAGACTCAGAAGGTTTCAGCATAGTCATTTTACCCCAAATTTGACTCACTGATTTTCAGTAAGACTTGCATAAGAAAACATGATATATTTATCATATAAGAAAGTAAATAAATCAACAACTGTAACACTTCCATGAAGAGAGGGGAGAAAAATATCATAATAAGTCTTTTAATTTTACTTAATGTATAGTTTCTTAACTGATTTATAGAATCAACTGTTTTTATTTCTTAATTCTCTTCTTTCTTTACTACCTGTATTTTATTATGACTTCTTAATAACAGATGACATTAAACTGATCCAGCAAGAATTGCCTATGATAGATATCATAATGCAATACTCTGCAAGTGAAAGCAGTACATACAAGATATAACTTAATTTCTTTTTTTAAGGTTTTTAACTATTAAAAATCTGCCTGAAGTGACACTGATTAAGTGATCTTGAAGAGCTATGCAGATTCAGGTGAGGCACACTGGCAGGAAGGCACTAGATCTGAGGAGGTTCACCCTACCAACTCTCCCATCAGGTCAGGCACAGGTTCAGCTCAAGGAACTGCACTTTGTAGGGAGGGAAGAGAGAGAGATTCCAGCAATACAAACCACGCAGCTAGTACAAATGATGGGACAAAAACTATCTATGCTTCAGAGCTTCCAACTTGTGTCTGTACATGACAGAAGACAGTAGGACTTTGGAGTTTTGGAGCTGTGCAACAATCCACACCCAAAACAAATAAACACCTAGCAATAGGAAAAGAAAAAATTCTGTCTGAGAAATACCACGCAATACTTCACCAAAAATCCTATTAGGGTAGACAGCGTAAAAATATTCACATCGCCTCCTGTTAAATAAGCAGAAGCTTTACACAGACACAGAGTGACAAACAACACATTTCTGAAGAGTGACAGAGCTGCAGTGTGATACAGGAGCTGGCAAGTTTTCTAGGTTTGGCACACCAGATGAGAGGCTTTACCTTTGTGACCAGGGCTCTCCTGCAGTGAAGTAACACAGAGTATCTTGTACAATTTGGCTAATGCAATAAGCTGACAAATAACTCCAGGATCCAAACATGTAAAGGGATTTCCCTTCGCTGTTATCTACTTTCACTGTTCCCATGTGCTTGAACAATGCCATTCCTCATTTTTTATCTTATTTTTCATATTAATCTCTACACTATAAAGCATGAATAAGAAAGAATCAGAAGCGATGAAATTTGACACAAGACCTTTCAACTGACATTAAGGTGTGCCACACTTGTATACAGCTTATTTCCGAGTAACTTTTCATACAGGTGAAATTTTAAGAGAGCTGAGAGTATACAACCAAATGGTCTGGGCATTACTCTGATGCTTTTTTTCCTTGAAAATTCAAATGATCCCTGCAGGCAACTGACAACTGCTAGATCTGTGGAATGTGCTCTTTGAACTGTACAAAAGCCTTCAGCCTTTCGTGCATTGCTGCAAACAAAAACTGCCAAGTGCAATTATTTCTCAAATTTAATGTTATGGAAGTGTTGCACCATTTTTTTCACAGCTTTGGAAACAGCTGTAGAAAAAGAAAATTTACAGGAATATTTCCCCACAGAAGTTATATATTGCATTTATCACCTTTTGTAAACAACTGACACAAATGAACCAGCCAAATCTCAGAAAGTGTCAGTCTTTCTTTGGTGAAATTACAATTATATTTCTACGGAAATAATTAAAGAAGTGGAAAGAGTCCTCCCAAGTATGGTTTTTCAATCATGAGCTTTTTTAAAAGGAAAAAAAGCCCAGCAAAACAAACCACAAAGCAAACTACAAATCACATCAGAAGCACTAAACTGAGCTGAATGACAGAACCTTGAAAATTCATATTTCACTTCCCACCTTTTTCTTAACCTCCACTGCTGTATCTAGAGTTCCTACAAACACCCACATACTAAATGTTAACTTAGATACAAGCACAGCGATGTAGATAATCTTATTGGCATCTGTAGTTCTAGTAAGGACTGCCTTGCTTTTGAACACAGATCTATTCAACTTTCTGAACTGCAGGCAGATGAACCTTAGTCACTGAATAAAGACATACTAAGTAATAGAACTTTTATTACAGACTTCAGCTATATCTGAGATTTTTAAGCTAAAGATGACATTAAGATGTAACCAACTGCTCTTAAATAAAAGTTTCCACATCTGAAATAAATGTTACCCAACCATGAATACATTCAAATTCAAAACAGTAGTTTTTGTTTCAATTGCAGTTGGGCCTTGTTTTAGAAAGCAAGCTATTTAGTGCCAGTGAAAACTTCATTACAATTCAGACATGAGGTGGAGCTCACCTAATTCCCAAAGCACACCTAAACTCCTAGGTCTTGTCCAAGATCCCTCTTCCACATTTACACATTAAGTTAGCGACAATATCCTGTTTCAAAGCAGGAAAAGGGACCTGCAAACAGCCAGATCCAAGATGTGAAACAGTTCAGATGCATGTACGCTCCAAATGTAATTCTTAACTGATCCACAATGAGGATGAGCCACTGCATGAAAAAAAAAAATAATAAAAGAACTTGACTCTTTAGCTTACTCATGATGTGGACAGAATGGATCAGATGAAGGCATTTAATATATTTATAGCCTCTTCTGATTCAGTGAGGGTCAAGAATTAGAAAAAAAACCTGTGTCCATCATCTCCAGCTGGTTGCTGCACCTATACAAAATCATGACCCAGGTCAGTGACAAGTGGCAGCTGCCTCTCATTGGATTCCTGCAGGTGACAGGGCAGACACACTCACTCTACAACTGCAAGATGAAGCTCCTCAGCAGTGACATGCAGCAGTGCAAGCTGAATGCGCTGTGCTGTAGCAAACTGATCGATTCACCAAGGAGGTTGGTCAGGGGTACACTGTGTCACATGCTATCACTGAGTTCTACAAACGCTATAAAAGGAGTACCCAAGATTGTGACACTTTATTTTCATTTCAGAATTCAAACAGAGGCAAAGAGTACTCCTTCAGTACAGTCAACACCCTGCTGAACACCTCAGAATCACAGAATATCTCAAGTTGGAACCTTGCCATCGCCTGGATGGTATTTGCATGGTTGCATCAAACATAGACATGCTCAGTCCTTTAAAAATAGAATGTTGGGTTTGGGGTTTTGTTTTAAACTGTCTTTATGGCAATGAATCTTGGTCAAGCTTCAATGTTAACATGACTTATCCAAACACCAAAGAGCAGACCACAGAACTGACAGTGATGAATGTAATGACATTAAGGAGGATGTGGCCTTCAAGATCATGGTAAATCAAGCCAATGCAAACAAAACTTGTAATGGAGAAACTGCAATAATTTTGAAATAAAGAGTGCAGTGGCACTGTTTCCCCTTATTGATGTTTCCATCAGGACAGCAAAAAGCACAATAATAAGGATGTTCATGGGTTTTTAAAAGCACTGCATGCAAAAAGCAACAAAACATAAAGTACACTCCCAGCAGCCGAAGTGAGAAGACTGTCCTGTGGGAGGCACAGGAGAAGGCAGTTGCTGTTGCAAGACACACAGTTGTTCTTTCCAAAACGTTATAAAATAAGCTGAGAAACAAAAAGTCTGGCATCAAAGCAGATGCTTACAAACACTACAAAACAAACAAAATGGCATGAAGCTGCATCAGGGGAGGTTTAGGTTGGATATTAGAAAAAGGTTCTTCACACAGAGAGTGGTCAGGCACTGCAACAGGCTCCCCAGGGAAGTGTTCACAGCACCAAGGCTTCCAGAGTTTATGTGTTTGGACAACACTTCCAGGCACATGATGTGATTCGTGGGGTGGTGCATTGTAGGGCCACGAGCTGGACTTCAATGATCCTTGTGGGTCCCTTGCAACCCAGGATTATCCTATGATTCTATGAAAAGCACACTATTTTGATATGAGTTTCTAACATCTGTAAAAAAATAACAACTAAAATAAATCATTAGTTTACCTTTGATATTCTTAAGCTTTTTTTCAGGTAAACAAAGTGGAACATCTCTAAGTCTTACTATTCTTTTACCAATAAGGTGAGCAAATCAAAGAATATGCTGAGTTGGAAGGGGCCCACAAGGACCATCAAGTCCAACTCTTAGCCCTTGCAATGCCCTATCCCATATCCCAGCTCCTGCGAGACTCCCAGGGTGACCTCGGGGCAGCTGTCAGTTGAAAGCAACCCTGGGAGTACTGCCCACACCACAGCCCCTGGACCCCTACACCAGCCTTAGAGCAGCTCACACAGTGGGAACACCACCCTCACCATGTTCCAGAGCCCCAGAGTGGCCAGTGGGTTGCAAGGGAGGGGTGCTCACAGGGGGCCAGAACAGCTAACACCAAAAATACATGATCTCCACGTGTTCAAATCCTCCATCTTCTACACTCTTACAGCTGAACCTATGCTGGACCTAGAGATGGTAGCTATATTTCTCTTTTTCTCTTTCTTTAATCTTCTCTCTCTTTCTTTACTTCTTCTCCTTTTTTAAAATATTGTATAACTTAGGACTGGGTGGGCTGGATTTTGCTAAGTTGTAAGGGTTAGCATGTGCTAAGTCAACTCTTTGCGGAATGCTTTATTTTGGTTGTATGTTACCCCTTAAACTTCTGCCAAGTTCTCTTATTTTCTAAAGTTTACCAGTAAAAGTAACCCCAAAGAAAATGTGTTCAACTGTTCTCCTTTGCACTCTGTGTTAAAGGAACCAAGGGCTCTTCCAATAATCCAGAGGGCAGATATTGTTGGAACCTTGTACATTTTTGAGGTAAAACCATTTCAGTAAGCTCATAGCTGAAAACTTGAAGACTTAAACCTAATTTTCAAGCTGCAACAAGATTGTTTCTAGATTTCTTAAATGTATCTCATTGCTGACGCCACTCTAAATATCCAGATGCCACAATGGTTGAAACTGTTTATACTTAAAGGTACTTCCATATATTTTTTTATGTGGGAAGAATAAGAAAGGTATGTGGGAAGCAAACACGGGATAATCTGCTCCTCCTGACAGTTTCCCCAAATTTAATAGAAATTTGCCTGACAACAGTCATTCCTCTGTTGATATGAAAATTTCAAACCTGTGGATCCACATGGAAGCATTATTATAATGCTGCCTACCTTTTGTACTTCCAAAAACGTGACTGAAAAGAAATCTGACAAAAAGATTTGCTATTGGGTCGAGGATTTTAATGCTCAACTTTAGCCTAAGGCCTATTTCAAAGCCAAAATGTTAATCCTTGGGTGGGGGTGGGGTGTTTTTGATGGTTTCTTCATTGGAGCATTTGTGATGCAAGTGTCTGTAATCTCCTAACAGGAATATTTTCTCTCCTCAAATTCCAGGAGGAATGGCCTGCTGGGGTGTCTGCTCCTGCAACTAAATAAAATTAACCCCATACATAGACCATAGCTTTGTTACTGCACCAGGTAAAAGGATAGTGGCTACAGTTCTGATTGAAGGGAGTTGACATTTTAATATTGTAAAAGACAATAATCAGCGAAAGAGAACTCCAAAGTTTTACTATGACTTATGATGGAAGAACACACTAATGATCTCTGCATTCCACACATCACTTGTATCATATTTCTGAATTTTTCTTAAACAAAAAAGCCAACAAAGCCCACTAGAAGCTGGCCAAATGAGCAACACATCTCATCCAGAGGGCAGTTAAATGAAAATCAAAGAAGAAATGAACTACCAAGAGTAACTATTTTGAGAAGGGGCCCCTTCATGTAGAATAAGAAAATGGAAACTGGTCACAAATTTAGAAAATGCCTTTTGAAATCAGATCCCCTGATAACAAACCATAGTTATTTCAAAAGGAACTCTCCTCTCCCCTGCTTGGTTTTTATCTTATCCTACAAGTCCCTCCCAGTCCAAGTGTATTTCTCTTCTGTGGGCTGTCAAGCTTGTCAAGAATAGGGCCATGTGTTTTGCAGAATTGCTGAAGTTGAGAAGATTCATGAATTAAAGAGGGTTTAAGGTCAGAAAAGAACCATTAGATCATCAAATCCGACTTCCTATAATATCACAGACTATAACATTTCATAGATTTACCTTATTATTGAACCGAAACACTTATAGCTGATTGAAGAACAAATTCTGTTTTAGCTAAAACAATTGTTTCATATCATACTTTCTTTTTCTGTACTAGATTAAAGAGCTCTCTAAAGCACCAGATATTTTCTCTCTGTGAAGGCATGCTGTAATTAAGTCATTTCTGAAACATCTTTTTGATAAGGTAAACAGACCGATCTTAAATATTTCACAGCAAGGCAATTTTCAAGCTCTTAAATCACTTCCATAATTGTTTCTGGCACCATCTCTAATTTTCAAAAAGGTTTTCATCTTTTTAGATGTGGTCAGAAGAACCAGGGGCTGAAATTCAGTCTGTTTATCAATGCAGTAGAAAAAGGTAAACTCACATATTTGCCGATATTTGGTTGCTTGTACATCCAGCACAGTCCTTTATCTATTGCATAGCATACCGTGTTTTCTCCTCTCAGAAAAAAAATCATACAAATTATAGGGTTTCTTGCAACCATGTAGTGCAAGCAAGTATCAGCAGAGCTTGGCAATAACAGGGAACCTTAACTATCTGGTCACCTTTTTGTGAAGGAGACAGCAGAATACACGCTATCCAGAAATGTGTCAGCAACCATTTCTGAGTACAGAAATCGAGGAAGACACTCAAAGCAAAAAAATGGTTTAGATTACACTTCAACCTTCAACCACTGGAAATGTGAAAATTGAAGGCAGTTTGGTTGAAAGAAACCATAACATGAGAGAATTCCCATTTTTAAGGATAGGAAGGAGAAAGGAGACTAGGAGAAGAAAGTCAATGGAGATTACAGAAAAGTACTTGCATAAATGAATTAGTGGCCAAGATCCTGTGAAATGTAACTCGAAGGGAAGAAGAAAGAGTTCAAGAAAGAGCACGGTTCCATAAAAGAGTAACATTTAAGTCATAAGAGAAAACTAAGTCAATGTTGAAAAAGGCTACATCATAAGCTCTTCAAGGACCTGCAACTTAAGGAAAGTACAGGTTCATGAAGACAAGAAGGCAAAAGAGAGAAACATGACAGTACAGGGATATTCAGAAGGGCAAAAGGAGAAAGTGAAAAATAACTTAAAAAAAAATAGTAGCAAGAAAGCATTTTTTATGTTCTCTAATAGTAATAGGAAAATCCAAGAAAGAGCTGATCAGGCTATTTGCAGAAGAATCAAAGACAAATATATTTTGCTTAGTCTTTAATATAAGAGCCAAATACATAATCTGATAAACTAGTGACAAAAGGAACAAAAACATTAACAGTAGAACAGAGAAACCAGATGAAGAGACACTTCAGTAAGTTAGATGCCATCAGATAAGCTCAGTCTAATGAAGCTCATACTTAGGTTAGGTAAAAACATGATGTTGGCTTGTGCTGTGAAGCCAGCAAAAGAATGCCAAACTTCAATGACTCAGATGCCTGATTGCACTGAAAATTTGCTAACCTGTCATTTATAGCAACTCAAAGCCAAGTCAGTGAAATTTTAAAAGTTTAAAAATATCTTGATTTTTGAAATTTAATTTTAGCTCAAATCAAACCAGTGACTAAGATTTCTGCCCCTTATTCCCACAAACAGCTGCATGACCTCAATAGGTAGGGACATTTAACTACAGTGCAAGGGACTCTAAGAGAATAAATTGAAATTCCCTCACAGGCTTTAGCGACTTCTCAGAACTTTGGAGAGTAGATACAGTTCCAGAAAAATAAAAAGGGAAAAATCAGTCTGTGTCATAAAAAGATTAAAAAAAAATGAGGTAAGGAATTAGAAATTTTTCAATTAGTTTCAGTTTCTGAAAGATTCTTGAGAAAAATGAGACCCATAAGAATTTCTTTCTTTACAACAAGAAATTAAATACTTGACAATATAGTTTTGTCATGAGCAAAATATAGCAAGCCAATTAAATTTCTTCTTCAATAGAAAAATAGTTTGTTAACAGGAAAGAAGCAGTGGATAGTACATAAAAAGAAGTGGATGACATATAAAGAAGAAGAGGAAACAATGACTAAATTCAACTATTTTATGGGTATTACAAAATGTGTTCAAAAATTTGACATAGTGACTTGGAATAAAAGAAGAATACTATTAATGGGACCCAGCAGAGGTCTGTCCTGGTCTGCTGCACTGGGTGTTTTCTTTCATAACATGGACGGTGATGATTTCTATTCATACACAAACTGTACTTTTAAAATTTGCAGATGAGGCTAAGTTAGAGAAAGACAGAAAAACATGGATTGTTTCTCCATGGGGTATACCAAAAGTAACAGGAAGTACATTTAAAGATGCACACACATGGAAATATATTTTAATAATTTTGAAGAGTTACTAAGCACCACGAGTCAGTTCTGGAGCAGCTGAACTCACAATCACAGGAAACCCATCTTAAAACACATAATCACTTGATTGCATCACACAGCAACGATAGCTCAAACAGTGCACTGCACTCAGACCTATGTTTTGAACTATATCCTATTCTCTGCCTTTCTCCACCAGATTGTTTTCAATTCTGCATTAAGTAAGACGTAACTTAAGAGAGCAACAGACATAGCCTGAAAGATGTCAGCTACTCAGTTCTGACCATCCCACCCTTTTTATGCATTGTACTACCAGCTGTTGGGGATTTTTGTTCGTAACTGCTGGGACAGAGTGAGCCAGCACTACCACCAGCATTTCAGTACTATTGGCATAACTGACAGAATATTTTGACTTGCTAGGATATTATCAGTGAACCTTCTTGGGGCAAACAGACAACTCACTGATCCCACCCATGTTAGCTGAATGCAGACTCTATGCATGGTTACCCTCACCTTCTACTCCTGTTACTGTAGAAGCCATTCTTCTGCCTCAACAGGCAAGCTGACTTTTTGTCTAGACAGCATGATCGGCGAGGAGATGACATCAAGGGCATGTCAGCTCATGCATTTCATGTTGTGCAGACAAAATTTTGGCAGGTATGTCACCAGCACATCACCAGAAGAGCAGAGTTGCTCTGCTGACATTCTTGCTGCCAGAAAACAGCATGCATGTCATAAGACCACAGAATCACAGAATGGTTGGAAGGGATTTAAATGCCACCTCATTCCCCCCTCCCTGCCACAGGTAGGGACATCTTCAACTAGATCAATTTGCTCAGAGCTCTGTGCAACTTGACCTTGAAAACTTCCAGGGATGGGGCATCTACCACCTCTCTGGACAACCTGTGCCAGCATTTTATCACCATAGTTGTAAAAAACTTCTTCCTTATATATAGAAATTGACCCTTTTTTAAGGGTTTAAAACCATAACCCCTTGTCCTAAGGTCTCCCCAGAACCTTCCTTCTTCAGGCTGAACAATCCCAGCTCTCTCAGCTTTTCCTCATAGCAGAGGTGTTCTGTTCCTCTGATCATTTCTTATCTGCCCCTCTTCTGGAGAGGTCCATGTCTTTCTTGTGTTACGGATCCCAGAGCTGGACACTCTGCTTCAAGTGGGGTCTCATGTATTCCCCATGGGACCATCAGATATGGTCCAGATGGGTGGCACTGAGTGCTGCGCCAGAACAGCCTGCAAGAATGGATACAACTACTGTAATTGTGCTGAAATAACTGAGCAATAAGATCGGTGTATTAGAGGCCTATGATAAAAATGTGAGTTTGGACTGATGGACCGATGCCCATTTCTTTGAAGAAGCATAAAATACATTGAATGAACAGTGGCTATTTGCTTTTTATGCAATGAGAAGTGTATGTGTTTGGTTAATAAAATAAAAAATAGAAAATACACTTTTCAGGAATGTAGAAGCATAGAAAATTAAAAAAAATATGCAAATACACTTCAGTGAAAAATTTAGGCGAAGCATCTCAGAAGACAAGAATAAATACATAAATTGATCATTTTAAAAAAAAAAATAAGCTACTGAGACCTAGACATATAATATTTGTGATTCCTTACCACTGAAGTAAAACATCAGCAAAACTACAGAGTGAAGTTGAATGGCTTCCTATTTTCTTGCATATTGAATTAAAGATGCTCTTTATCTTTTAAGATGAAATTGTTTCTTTGTATTTCCATAATCTGATTCTATCCTGATCATTTATTTGATCTTTACCAGATCATACAAAACTAGCAGAAGAAAAAAAAAAAAACACTTCCCAACACATACGCTGTCAAGGTATTGAAAACTTCTACTCCTGGAGTTCACATCCAGTGGTTTCCTAGACACCCTCCATTGTTGTGTCCATCTTTGATGCATACGTAGTGTGGTCAAGCTAATGCTGCTACTGAAACCTAGAATTTCACATTTGTCAAATTCAGCCCAAACATTGCATCTATAGGGGGGTTTTGCATTTAATTTCCCAGGTTCCTTTTAGGGAAAAAAAGGAAAAAGTCCTTAAGGCAATATAAGCACTTAATCCAACTCAAATACTAAAGAGGACATAACCTTTTAAATCATCTTAAATATTTACGATGCCATAAGCTCTTAAACTTCCTGGAATACTTAGCCTTCCTTAAAACCTCACAGTACTCAAAAGTCCCTAGAGCAACGTAAGCACCTAAACTGCTTCAAATCCCTTCAAAGGACACAACCTTTAAACCAATGTTCAAGGTCTAATTTTTAGAGATATTTTTGTTTCTTCAGGCACAATTCTGCCTGGGTTTGGCCACAAATCATGTAACTATTCAAGTACTATTCACATGCTTCCCTTGACACAATACTTCCATCTGATGAAAGGCATTGCATGGTAGATGTAAAGCACCCTGCCAGCACTGGGAAAGTCAACACAAGCAATGCTAAAGATTCCCCTGGTCCTAAACTTGGCCATCATTCAACTTCACTGAAAGAGAAGTAACAGAAACACAAGACAGTCACCAAAGCCTTCACAGCAGCTTTTCATATATTTACACAATGTCTGACAATGAATCAAATCAAGTTCATAATATTTCATGATTACTTTATGGTAGCAATCAAGAAATTGCAAAATTGGTATCTGTGACAACAGCAGCAAACATGATCTCTAAGTGGTAACCCAGCAGTAATTATAAAGCCACATTTAAGAAGTACTCAGCTAACATGTGCACAACCACACACAACTTCAGGGCTTCAGTTCTTCAGGATGATGTCACTACCCCATTCATTTTCAAACCTAATTTTTCTTTTTAACAACTGTGTTGTGAACCTAAGCGACTCTGTTTCCTTCCTCCATAAGCCTTTTAGATAGGTCTGGAGTGAGCAGAAAAACATTTCAGAGTAAGACAACCTTACACACAAGCTTGAGAGGCAAAGGTCCTTCTCTTTCCAGAATTTCCTGGTTCAGGCTTTCAATGTTTCCTATAACCTAGGAAGGGAATCTTCCATGTTCCACTCTAAAGGATCTCACTTTTGATTGCAGAAGTGAGCAGAGCACTAAGTGAAACATTAGCAACACAGATGCTCTCAAGCAATTGAGAAAAATGACAAACACTTGAGGTTTTTTAATTTTGAGATTCACATGATGAGCAGTATACTGTAGGTCAGGGTCATGTTGCTCATCCATAGTAAGTAAATAAAGATATACATTTTCAGAGCACACTTAAAAACTCACATTTGCCAGACTTCTGCACGATAAGCAAAGTTATTGAATATATGCATCTGCAATTTGTAAAAAATTATTTTTACATGAATCATAAGCTCTGTCAATAAAAGTGCTGTAGCCATCAATGAGCAAAGTACTTGAAATATACAACTCAACATGAACAAATTTACTGCTGATGTTTCAACATCTTGAAGACCTGTTTGGGAGTGTCCCTACAGCTGTAAGGCAATGGCTTGAGAGTTTTGAACAGTCTGTGTTTATGCAGAATTACAACTCTCTGCAAAAAAATATAAAGTCCACTTTATCAATTTTTCTATTTTCTTTGTATATTTACCATCTTACCAATGAGATCAGTTGATGCTCAAATATATTGGCTGGTCTAACGTTACTGAGAGTTAATGGGCATTTCATAACTAATGCTCTCCTCTCTTTCAAATAGCTTCAAACCGGTTTCCATAAGTTGTTACCAACCCTTCTTTTTCTCCTTTTCCTTGATCTCTTTTGCATACGTTTATAAGCTGCCTATTTTCTTACATCCCATGATACTCAGTTTCACCTATAAGAACAAAAAATGTACAAATTTTTCAGCTGTTTGAGTCAACATGACTATTTAAAAAATAATGCTAAAATGAGTGGAATTTGAAATTATTAAGCAGCAAGCTACAGTGGAAACAAATGTTGGCTTTTCAGTAATTCCTAAACATAATATTTGGATTTTTACCTTTAGCACTTCAGAAGCATCATCTTAGTATTTCACAGTGTGCTACCGAAGTATATACCTACAGAAGGTTTGAAGAGCACATGAATAGATAAGTCAGTGTCTCAGTGCCATACACAGTGTCATGGGAACAGAATATTGGCTGATGGGCCAAAAGCAAAGACTTTGACAACTAAAAGCTCATAAATCATGTTTCCAATGAAGAACCACAGATACCAGCATATAGCAATTTCACTGACAAACACTGACTAGGGTAGAAAAACACTAGAAATGCACACAAGATTAGAGACCTGGAAAAAAGCAGTGACTAAATGCTTCATCTTTCAAGCAATAAGGAGGAGTAGCACTTACTACGATCAATGCCCTGTCCAGTGAATTACTTCATCAATATTGCTGTTATCAGCAATACCCTTCACTATGTGCTATACTAAATAGAGCACAACATACTTGTGTGTGTGCATAGTGCAAGTGTGTATATATGTACACACACACCCCCACACACAACTTATTACAATACAGAAGATGATAGGAGATTACAATGAAAAGATACTCAACTTTTGGCTTTCAGTATTAGCTTCCATGTTTTCCCTAACTATTGAGAAACAAGGTATAACTTCGCCAATGATTTTTTTTATCTTATAACTACAGAAAAGGGAGTTGAAAAGGACGGCCCTCCACTGGTGATCTAGTTCGCCTATTTAAGATATCTCTCCAAATTTTCCTTAGAAATGTGAACAAAGAAGGTGAGACCAAATATTCAAAACGACACTCTTTAAATGACAGTTTTAATGAAAACGGACTAGGTAAAACCAACTTCTGCTTCAGTACAGTATTAAACATACAAAATGGAAATAGCCCACTGATCACAGAAGCACATGCAATTATGTGAAAACCTTTTAATTCCAGAAGAGACCTCTACAATTACAGACTCTAATCTACTATCTGAACAATAAGTGGAAAAATTACATTACTCACAGATATGAAAGGATAGGGGTTTTTACAGATTTCTTTATGAGAAAGATGCCTGTGGTCTTATACAACTAAGAAAACGTCAAAATTAGGAAATGGTAGAAGGCAACAAAACTAGCCCTGTACAGCAGAACAGCTGGCTGAGCACTTTGCACCCATGTGGATGTGCTTCAAGACACTTCATTTTGTACTACTTCACAAGTTTGGTCCATTTTTTAAGAACTTGTCCTTGTTTAGCTTCATCATCAGGAAGGTTCAATGGGAGACTAGTATATCCTAACACTTCTCAAGTGCAGTCCTGATTTGAACTAAACAAATACTAACAGAGATGCCGCGGAAGCCTATTAATATGATGATAACCATTTTCTGTTCCAGGTATAAGAGCACATTATTTTTGTTTTTAAAGATTTCTTTTGCTGTGGCAGATTTATATATTTTCTCTCTTTAGACAACTATTTCCAGCCATATACTGGAAGTCAGCTTCATAAGCCAACTCTAGTAAAGGAGCAACTCATCTGCAGACAATGAAGCGCTTTGGAATTTAGCTGTAGGGCTTCAAAATGAATTTCTCCAAAGACACAGGAGGTCTCAACTTCAAAATACCCAAAGGCTTCTATTTCATCATGAATTGTAGAGCACTTTACAGTAATGTATGCATGTTAGGGGACTTAAAATGATAAACTTCAACATGCATGCATTAAATTATTGCAAAATCAATTAAAATTTATCTAGAAAAATTTGATCAGAGTCACTGATTTTTGCAGTTGAAAAAACAGAAGTAAATCCTTCACTAAGATATGGCTGGGGATTGCTCATATGAGTGCGCAGTTTCAGATAGTTCATCTGGAGCCCATCTCCCCCATGTTCAACACTGTCATCAGAAAAAAGAACTGAGAGGTAAAGGACTCTTGGGGGAAGCTTGATGACCTTGCTTTTGCTCTCAATAACTGTCGCAGAAATCATTTATCTATCTTGCAAAAATACAGGTATAAGATGCACCCTGAGAATCAAAATACCATTTAACTGTTCCACTGAAGATCTCTTTCTCCCTAAAAGACCTCATGACAGACCATTTTTTTCCCCTGGGCAAAGATACCAGCTAAAACTGTGATTTTTTTCTCTGTCAGAGTAAAATTAGGGGAAGGAGGTGGAGAGAAAGGGGATCACATTTTGGTTTTATTCCACTGATGCTGCCGCCTGTCACTAAAAGATGAAGGGCTGAAATCCCATCAGTCTGGATTTGCAGATCTGAGGATGAAGAATTAGTATTTTTCTGTTTTTGCAGAAAACTCCTTGATGTATGGCTCCATTATTGAATGTTAACAGCTGCAGTTTAAATTACAAATGAGGTGCTATTAGCATAACCCTTACTTGGTTTCTATTTAAAAATACGATTTTAGCCAAAATTGTGTCAATTGAGAACCTACATGTTTTCATTTGTGGCTACAGATAAAGGAGAGAAGCAATTTTATATTTCACAAATGCAAAATACAAGGTCTAGAATAGCAAAATATTAAAGAATGCTTTTAAGGTAATATTGGTATCTCCTTCAACAAAAAGGGCAAGAGGTGAATGAAAGGTCCTTAGGAACGATGGACACAAGGCCACCATAAACACACAGCAATGCTGATGGGGGAAAACCCAAAGTGTCTTTTACAGTTATCTCTCCAAAATAATTTTCTAAATAAAATTATTTTAAAAGTCCTACATTGCATCATGGAATAACTGTTTAATTAGCTTTGGTTTACACTCTGTATGTTTTCATCACAATACACTACGCAACAGATGGTTTCTGCTCTTATACTTTGCAAGTAGAGTGTTTGTGTCTTGCCCTTGAGAATTTGTTTGTTTAGTGTATCTCCTACTGATGATTTTAACACATTAAAATATTCTGGTTTTCTGACATATTCATGTATCAACATATCAGAACTCATGAAATTGTTACTCTAAATGGCCAGGTTCCAACTGCACTGTTTGCACAGCGTTATCTTCTGTAATATTACACAGTGCTTCAAACTGTGTAACAGCAAAGAGATCCAGAAGCCCAAGCCAATTATTGCTGCAAACAGCCAGACTGTTTCAGATGATTCTGGTGTCGGGATGCTTATGCTGGAGTTACTGTTAGCCTGGACCAAGTCAATCTGTTTCTCTATGCCTTATAATCTCCATGTGAAAAATACTGATCAGGATTCATATGACTGAAGGTTCCTGAACTACCTGTGTGCAGCAAGGGTGCGGTAACCAACATACCATAAAAATGACATGGTATTTCTGCATTCAGCCCACCCAAGTCTTAGTAGTGCTCCACAGGCGGTTAAGGTGACACTTAATTTATTGATGTTTTCTATAAAGTTCTTTGAAATCCTCAGATGAAATGCAGTGTATTATTATTATTATTATATGTCATGACTTATGCCCAAAGGATCTCACCATGCTTTGTTAACTGTGTACAGTAACTGTATATTTCATTACCATCCAAATGCTTCTGACTCTGAAGCATAGCACTGCAGCTCTTTACCAACAGACAGTAATCCTATATAGGCATTTACTGATCTTAAATGAAGATTATTTTGTTCTATTACAAATGTATGTTTCATACCATTTCCAATTCCAATGCCAGAGAACAGTAACTGTATGCAGGAAGACATCAGACCCTACAAAAACATCATTTTAGCAAAAGGTATGCGCACAGCTGGAATCCTTATTTAGTCTATCACCCTGCTTTCACTCCCTTACCCCACAGGAAAGATCTCTCACATTGAAGTAATACAACTCTAAGTCTCGCAAAATATAAAATTAAGAAAATTTACAGTCAGAACGGCATAAGGTTCAATTAATCGATGCTCTCAACCAATTCAGGAATCTAATCACCCAAAATCCACTAGATACAAGAGAGCTTATACAGACTGAAGAAATTAAGACATGCTAGCAAAAAGTTTTCTTTCCTCTCTTGCCTGTTTGCAACCTTGAGACAAGATGCATAGCACATAGGTAGTTTTAGAACAACTATCAAGACATATTTATACTTTCCAAAAACGGCTGCAACAATCAGAACATCTTTCCCTTTTTCTCATTTGAAACTTCAGGTTGCCTGTAAATTTTGAGTCAGGATAACAATATGATGGGAACTTGATTCACTTTCTACGTGAAATGGGATTGACCCCATGTGAAATTTTCTATTATTAAAAACCCACTGATGATTTAGATGCCTATGCTGTGGACAATATTCGCTCTGTTAATTTTGATACAGTCATTAATGAGTTTCTTGTACACAAAACTCTTCAGGTTTCTATACTCAAATTCATTCACTGGACCCACATATTCTCAGTCTCAGTTTCAACCCTCTAACAGAGTCAGGACAAAATATCAATCATAAAATTTATAGTTCAATAAAAATATGCACAATTATTCACTGCTCACATATCCTCTGTTTAGTGGCACGTTGGCTGAACTGCCCTTTCCATTTGCTCAGACCTGGTATCATTTTGGTGTTTTTTTGTATAATGCATAATTCCATTCAAAACTAAACATTTTTAAAGTAGCAGAAGGATGGGAATAATACAAATCCGATCCAAATAAAGCCAGACAATCTTATAGGCTTGAAAAAAATCAAGCCTATAAAACTTGTATTGACTACATAAAGAGACAGCTTGTAAGCTTCAGTGAGTTCTGTGTGTTTACCAGTGAGAATCTTAGCCAGCAAGTACTGATAAAACAGCATTTTTAAAGAAAATATTTTGTTCTTGTTTAGAGCACATGGCTTAGTGATACTGAGATACAAACGTTGGTGAAGTCTGTTTTGTGCAAACATTAGAAAGAAAGGCAGAGAAAGAAAAATACCTGAAAACTACTAACATGAGATTACTTTCCTTCTCTAAGCACCTTCTCTAGGCCACTTTGCAAACACTCTTCTTAAAAAAACGAATCCCTTCCTCAGCTGAATGTAGATGCCAGGAGTCAGGCATTCACTGTATTCACTGTAGTTTACACTATTATACATGCATGCTGCTACTATGCAATACTGAACTAATGTACCATCTTTTAAATAACAAAAAAAAAAGATGGAAACAAAATGAAAGATACATCCCAGATAAAAAATGTAATATTCAAAACAAAATTACAACTGAAAGAAAAAATTGATACCCGCCAATAAGGGTTAATCAGTCAGCCATGAATGGAAGCACAGAAAACAGTGCTTACCATGAGCAGTCCTGTGTGTTTCTGTACAACATGACAAGAATAATACTGAGACCATCTTTGAAGCACATTCAACTGTTGTCCACAGTGTCATCACAGTGATGTTAAAAACATCTAAGAATTAAGTCTAGGTAAGTCTTGCCATCCAAGATAATAATTCAAATACATGGCAATTAGACACAAAAAGACATCTAATAATGTTACACCACAATTATTTTTGTCACGTGCCTGTATTTTAGTTAAAAAGCGAATAGAAACAGTGTACATTCTTTCCAATGTCTTTTAGACCCACTCATTCCATAGGTTCATTACTGTTATTCCATGGTAAGAAAGTGTTCTCCCCACATACAGCCCTTATCCATGAAAAGTGGAACTGAAGGTGTTATGTCATCATCCTGTGTTAGTCAATATAGTTGCCATTACTCAAATATAGACAATAGTTTAAACTACTAAAGAAATCTAAAATAGGTCAATACAAATGGAAAATAGCATTTCATCACAATCTCATTTAACAGAACACATTATCAATATTATTTGATAGAAGAGCAATCTTTTTCAAATCAGAAACCCACTTAATTGCTTACTCTTAGAAATTAAATTTATATTTCATTTTAAAATTAGCTAAAGGTGTATTTTTGTCTGTTAAATTAGCAGCAGATTTTTTCAGTCTTCTACTGCAAGATAAAAAGCACCAATGCAAGAATCTCATGATACATCTCTTATTATCTTGCTAGAAACTAAGCAATGACATAGAGTTAAAACATTTGCATTTCTTATCCTAGAAACCAAATATAAGAAAACACTCAATATCTATTGATACTTCATAGTTATTAAGCGCAGTATTTAATGGTTACATGCAATATCTAAGTCATACGGAAAATGTGCTTTCAATAAAGTTGTATGTACCACCATAACCATAAAGAAATAATGTTTAAAATAATTTTGTTTACTCATGTGAAAGCAGGACATTTTTGTCAGTGTCCGTGGTAACATTACTGCCTCTTGAGTGTCATATTAGATGGAATTTATCTGCCTTTATGCTTAATAGAAAAGTTAAAAGTTTAAATTTGTGCCAGTCACCTTAGGTTGCTTTTATCGTCAGTGACAAGAAACAGGCATCTCCAAAGGATGAATCATCTCATCTAAAGACAGAAATAAAAAGAGTCTATGGGAATCCTATCCTGGAAGTCTCCATCTCTCTTCACTGACTAAAGAAGACTATAGTGACCAGCTCAGAATTACAACACCTATGTTTTCAGATGTATAACATCAAGGGAAATTAATCCCATCCTGACATCCTTCTCAAAGAGAATATGGGAAAAATAACTGTAAAATGCGGAAACTCAGAATTATCAACAAGCATAAAAATAAAAAGTGTCCCAGAAAAATTTTTAAAAAAAGATCCTATTGTGAAAATAGCGTGGGATCTGTAAATTTGAAATGCCATACAGTGTTTGATCTCCAAGTCAAGACAGACTCAGTCATTTCTAGAAGATTAAGAATATACAGAGAATATTTTCAGAATATGCTGACAAAGTAATATGCCTCTTCTGATTATGAGTAAGCAGCAGTTTTCAAAAGCTTATAATTCAGTGCAATAAGGACAGACATTCAGAAGCATGGCAAAAGGCACATCCTATAACCCATTAAAGCTTCCCTTTCAAATATCAAGTCCTTGCTCAAAAACAAAGAAGATATCATAGACCTTTTTTTAGACCATTTTTTTCCATTTTCAGAAATGATACACCCATCTCACAGAAACTTTTGCCTATAGCAAAACTGTGGACAGAAAATGTCCGCCAAACTAATCGAAGTTAAAATTCAAGAAAGATGACATTTGAAGAGAGAGTTCCCTTCTTCTAAGTATTTCAAAACACAAGGAAACACCTCAATCACACATTCATACAAGATAGAAGACTATGTTGTGAAGTCTCACTGTACATTTGCCCAGTTTTTACATTCATCCTCTTGAATTATGGACTGTCTCAGATTGCCCATTTGCAAGTAACTGAAAACAGTTTACAATCAATTTGTTAGGTCACTTTATAGGTCTCATTGACCTCTGAAAAGACTTCAAGAAGACAGCTATTGCTATTGTAGATTAATGGTGCTCTCCTGGAAGGCTTTGTTCCTAGTTATGTCTTTTCTTTTTCAGACACAAAATGATACTAAAAATGTATCTTCCTTGCCATGGATCAAGTAAAAAAGAAACTATTTTTAAACATCTAAAATCCCCATCATGTGACTGTCCACATCATGTGAATCATCGTGCTAATTCATAGCTAAAAGATATTTTCACATACTTCGATGTGATTTTTCATAGTTATAATCACAAGTCTTTAAATATAAATTAGCACATTTTAGAAAGCTCAGAAATTCTGACATGCCTCATTTTTAGCCAAAACTTCAGTAAAAGACTAAACTGAATGTCTAAATACGTCAAAATATATTTTTTTTAAATATTAAATTTTAAATGTCATAAAATAAAATAGGAGAACATTTTCTGATTTTGCTTTCTTATAATTATCCCCAGGATCATAGAATACCTGAGGTTGGAAGAGACCTCAGGAGCTCATCAAAACTAAACGCCTGATCAAGCAGGGTCAGATGCAGCAGGCTGCTTGTCCCACTGGCTTTTGAGCATCTCCATGGATGGAGACTCTACAGCCTCTTCAGGCAATCTGCTCCAGGGTTTGACCATCCTCACAGTAAAGAAGTCTTTTACATTATGTTTCAACGAAAACATAATTGACTTTCTGTATTCAGTTTGTACCCAATGCTTCCCATCCTGTCACCAGGTGGCAATGAGAAAATCTAGTTCTGTCTTCTTTACACCCTCCCATCAGGTATTTACTGTGAGAATGAAATGTTATTCAGCATTTTACTGTTCAGGAGAGGCAAGGATGTTGAGCCTAAATTAGTCCAGCCATTAATCATACAGTATCACCCAACCCACACATCAAGCTTGGTGCTATACAAAATCAGGCTAGCATCTTTAAGATTCAGAAATTATGTATCTATATATGAATTATACAGTATCATACCTACACTATAAATCACTGTAGGACACCTGCTTTCTTGCTTGCCACTGGTGACCATTTTCTGGTTTTGGAGACCTGAATTTTAATTTACAAAGGACATAAAAGACTCTGCACTACCACAGTGTGAAGTGCACAAAAAACCAGTAGTTCCCCATTAGACAATAAGTAAGAGTGCCTCGCTCACATTTTTTCACTCTTATAAATGGAAGAGCACTAAAAATATCTACGAGGTCTGAGACTATAGTTAACCAAGCAATTTAAACTGCAGAAAACAGCACAGCTGCCAAAAGAAGTTATCGTGTGCTCCCCCATGCTTTTGGCTGCTAATACCCACCCCCATCACCCTTTGTACCAGTGACAGCCCTTGGACAGCCATATGGGAGAAGGCTGGGATAAACCCAGCTGAAAACAAAACCGTACAAATAATTGGCTATTTTCAGATCCATTCTCCAAATTTATGAACAGCCACACGTGCTGAGTGAGGAAGAACGACAATATGGGGAGGAGAAGAGAAGCTGGCACTGCATCTTACGCAGACGTGCCAGGTTAAAGTGTTCATTGAAGACTTAGGCTAAAGCTAAGCAGTCAACACAAGCTACTCAGTGAGTAATACTGCATTCCCTAGGCATTACTTTCCAAATGAGCTGGATTGGCCTGTTTCTCTCCTGAGGGTAAGCAGAATCTTGGATGTCTGAGATTCAGCAGCTTAGTTTCTAAATATCTAAATTAACCCAGATCTAGATGAGTAGAAAACGGTAGAAAAACAAGTTTGTGACTCTTACGGCACTTCATTCCCGTTAACAATTGTAATTTGGAAAAAAATAATTGTAGCGTAGCTTAACATCACAGAAACAGATGAGAGGTATGTATTTTCTGTATGCTCCACAAATTTTTTCCTAAACCATATTTTACATCTATTAGCAATACTTTTCAGTGATGTGGTACTGCATTCCTCCCACAGAGCATATAAATCCACCGTAGAAACAGCCATAGCCGCAGTTCAGTTATAAATCACTTACTTTTCTTCAGAGTCACTTTGTCACTTTGCTGTGCTGTGGGAAAGGACGGTCTTTTCCTTTTTGCCCAAACTGGTGCTCCTTCCAAAAGTGTCTGTCACCTCTATGGCAGGTAAGGAGAAAAGGTCCTTAACTTTCACTTGAAGTTATCTAAGAATAAAAAGGGAAGGGAACACAGTAAGTGCAAGCATCCATATTGTGTTTTATAGCAAGGTATTACAACTATCTCTATATAATACACTTCAGGGTCACTCTTACACACGTGGACTGCACACCTAGAAAGACATTGCATACATTTCACATCTTTCTATATATGAAACATGTGAAGCAGTCACTTACTTCACTTCTGAGATTCATAATAACAAAATTATATTCCTTCAAAAGAGTAAGCATAAAATTAAAAGATAATTTCACATTATTGATTATTTATTTTGTACCACAAAGACACTGCGAATACTTTTGGCTGGGTTCAATTTGCTGAGCACAGGTTCACTGGAAACCATCTTGGCTAGCCATTATTGATAAATAGAATCTGAAACTTCTGTTACACAAAACAGCTCTCTATTGCACTATGTCTTACTGCTCAAAAGTGAGATCTGGGTTTTATGATGGATAGCTCCATGAAAACTTAAAATTCACCACTCCATCCAAATCAAATCTATAAACTCAATGTTAAAAACACTGATAAAGGAATAAAGAACAAAGTGTAACATGTCGCTTGCCACTGTATTAATCCCTATGTTGAAAAGTGTTTGTTTGAAAAGTTTCTTGTCCAGCACAGAACAGAATGCAACAGAACTAATTAGCAAAGGTTCAGAGAAGAAAATATACACGATCCAAGGCTTAGAAAGGTTTCCATACATGAGGAAGAATTCAGTAAGTCACTACTATCCAGACTGGAAAAGAGATGACTTAAGAAAGGGCATAATAGAAAATGACAAAAGTCTGAAGATAGAAAGGTTGCACAGACACCATCTGTTCCCTATCTCTTGAACTCAAGAACTGCCTAGTAAAAGCCAAGTTCAAAAGAAAAAGCAGGAGTTTCTTCTTCACAAATTGGGTAACAGAACTGTGGACTTCTTCCCAAAAATGCTGATGATGCAAGAAGGTTTCATGAGTCAGGAGGGAGAGTGGAGGTACCCTTGGAAGAGTGCCATCACTGGATACAGAGGATGGCCTAAGTGAACTATTAGTCTGAACCAGGATGACTTGTACTATCTTCTTGTACTTTCATTTATGTAGGTGCTAATTCAACAAATTTCATATCCATTTTACACTGATCTATTCACCACTCAAGAACCAGAATTACTGCATTAGGTACACAGGGAGTCTAGTCTTAGTTGTAGTTGAAGTACAGGCTATATCTTTTTGAACAGCAAAGTGAAATCCCATGGTTCTCTGTACTTTACTACACACTTAATAAATTTGATTGATTTTTCCAAAACACCATCAGTACTGAAGAAAACCAAATAAAATCAAATGAGGTAGGAAAGTCTTACTGTAAAGCAGCAGTAGCCTTCCTTTCCCTGGCCCGCAGTCCCAAAGCAGGCAGGGTGGAGGGCTACAAAGCAAGGTTCTGCTTCTCAAGTTGTTCACTGGTCTCATGGGTTTGAGTCTGTAACTTCATCCATGTGTTCCCACTCAGCTGAACACTTATATAAATGCAGGTCAGCATCTCCATGTCCCAAGTTTCATCTCAAAACAAACCTCAAAAATCATATACTCTGTATTCCAATATCTTCTCTTTTGCTTTAATCTCTAGGATACAGCAGTGTCTCTGATTTATTTTGGGTAAGTGAAGATCAATTAAAATTCCTTCAGGGAAGCCTTCTGAACCAGCAGAAAGTGAATGACTGTCATCAGGAACAAATACTTTTTGCTGTCATGGACTGGTATGTCACTTCGAGCAAAAACTATGTTAATTAATTCTATCCATAACTACCAGGTGTACCAAAGGAATATAACCAGTCCTTTCTGCTGTCTTGGTAGATACAGATCTTTATGTCTGTGAAACAAGTATCCCTATATGGAGACTTGTGCATTGGCACATTATATGAAGAAGCAGCCTGTACCAGCACAAAAAAACATAACAGGACAGAAATAACTTTGTTCAGACATCAGTATGCAACCAAAGTCCCTTCTGCAAGATGCATGAAAACACTAACGTTTCACCCAAAATTCAGAAATGTTCCACTACATCTAAGCACACACTTATTTATTAACCTTCTTTTTAGACCCTACAGTGAGGAATTTGAATAACTGACACTTTTTTTGGTCAGGTTGCTATATTGGATCAAAGTATGTTTACTGTTCAATCTATTCCCCACTCTGAAAAAGAAGAGGCTGCTACAATGTTTTCTGTTCTGTTTGCTTCTGCAGCTCAAATGGCTGCACTGAGGATGAAAGAAAATTCACTGTACAGCATGTTAATGATCAAAGACCCATGTACCACTGGCCTATAGCAACATTTTAGGCTATCTCCCCCTTCTACCATTTGTCCAACTTTTCTGTTTAGAATGTTAAGGGTAGGAATATAACCCAGACAGCTCAAAAAGAATTCAAGGTCTGTTTGATATCCGTCATGTCACTGTGATTCTAACTATAAATAAGAGCAAGCTGTAGCAAACAAGAACCAAATGTCTTAAAACTGATACATGAACAAAGACAAGCTTCTTTCAAAAGGGTAAAATCTAATTAAGTGGACTTTAGGTATACTAGACCAGGTAAAATACTATTGCAGGATAAACCAATTGAAAGCAATCTGACAGTGGCAATTACAATGCAGTATTATCATCACCACTTCTTAAACAGTCAGAAAGAACACCATGAAAATAGGTAGTAGAAGGTGGCTACCTACTGGTTGTCGAATAAAAGCCATGATTTTCACTCTTCCCATATATGGCTTCAAGTTACCATTAAAAAAAGTTTACAAAATCTTCCCATGAATAGCATCTTGACTGTCTCACACAAGTGCACATAAAGGGGGAAAAGTTGATACACAATTGCCTCAGTTGCAAGCACTAGGAATCAACAGTTACCCCCAAAAATTGTATAAACTAAGAATACGTTCTTTTCAATCAGGTGTTATATAACTCCATCTGAAGATTAAATGAGCATTCATGCCTGCTTTAAAAATTTCTTCCGTATATTCCTTAATTCAATTATACCCCGGTGGAAATCCACTTATATCAAAGATATATAGAGAATTTTTTACACAAGGAATTTCTTAGCTTATGTTTTTTATTTCCAAAACAGTGATACAAGTAACCTGCAAGTTTAAAGACACAAACATATTCCACAGTACACATATATTAATATGGGCTATTAAAACTACACTCGTGTGCAAGCTCACACTATATCCATAAATTACCTAAGACACAAAGTAAAAGCTACATATTGTAATGTGATCTTATTAGCATTACAGATATAGGACTTTTTTGGTAATTCATAAATACATAGTTGCCTTACAAAGCTATCCCAAATAAGCACTGATAAAATACTTTATCTCATGACTGTCACGTATTTTTAGAGTATGCTACAGAAAAATGCATTAGAGAAAAACTATTTGAGGCCTATACAAGCAAGTTTCTTAATTCTTTTAGGATTAATATGATATAAAATTCCATTTTTGTTCATAAGCATCCTATTAATTTTACTTTCCATATCTATAGCCTATTGGGTGTAACTAAGTAAAAGACAAGAGAAGGATTTAGCCTGAAATCATAGCATACAAACAATCAAGGACCGGATTGGCATTTCGAGTTAGGTTTTAGACTGAATAATATTTACTCTCACATGTAATTGTATAGTCAGACAAATGTAGTATTACAATCATGTGTCTTTAGAATTGCGTTTATCTAAAAGCCTTTACCGAGAAATCTTATCTCACAAAAACACAAACTCATAAAAACAACTACTGATTTGCTAGTAAATGCTGAAAACATTGTTAAGGAAATGTATTAAAATACAGTAACAAAAGACACAAATATGTCTGTGCTAAAGTCCCTTGCAGCTGATCTGTAGCATCAATGTCCTAATTTGGAAACAAGACAATGAGTACACAAGAGATCAATAATGATGTAAATAATTAAAGCAATAAAGCTGTTATACTGTAAACTTCCCTAAATGTTATGCTGTTAAACTAAATTAAACTGTTTGGTTTATCTGCAATTTAAGAAACCTTATTATGCTATGATCAAAAAAAACAATACTTTAAAAAACATCAGTCAGCACTACTTCCCTTCTCTTGCATAATAAAAAGAGAAAGGCAGGACAAATTATCTATCTACAGGTAAAATGGTTCTTCTACTACTAGAGCACATGTATTGGTGCCATTAAGATAAGTCATAATTTTCCCTACGTTTTTATATGGATCTCCTGCAGGACCTGGAAACACACTCTAAAATTTGTAGTATTTTAAAACCTATCCCTCTAGTCAGTTGTATACTGAATTCTTCAAATCTTCTGGATTTGGATCAACATTAAGAGTTAGAGAAATACTCTTTGTTTTGCTTGCAGATTTATTCAATACTTATTTAAAAAATATTAAACAGAAATGCAAGCTTAAACTGAAATGTAAGAGGATGGACCGGCATGAAAACAAACGTAAGACCTGTGTCTAAATAAGTCCTTGCATGGTTATCTATTTACCATCCCAAAGTAAATGCTATATATTATGGATGAGAGAAGACACAGGCAAACTAACCCAACCAGGTAACGCACCAACAAAGATATAATGCTGGATTTGGGACAAACAGATGCAATAGTTTGTAAACTGTTAAACTAATACCCATGCTTGGAAAGGTTAAAGAGATAGTGGTAAATTTGTATAGTACCTCTTGTGGCAAATATGTCTGGGAATATTTTTCTCCAGCAATCCCCCATGGGAAGAGTGCCACCTCCTTTCCCCCATTTTCCTTCCAGCTCTATCTGCCCTTCTCTTTCCAGGCTGTCATTCAGTATAGGAACACACAGCAGGAGCTGAAGAAATGAATGCTGAGCCGTTTGGTGTGATTCCAGACATGCAATATCACACACAACTCAGTTCATCAGGGTTATGCAATCAACACTGACACCAACTTGACGATAGCAAGATTTCAAGTTTTGCTTTTTAGTCCACCTGATTGCTAACTGGTGTGGAACCCTATCACCTGAGAGAAGGTCATTCATTAATGTGCAGTACTGTTACAGTGCTGCAGCACTCCTGTAAGACTGGCATGGATGTAAAAGGTTTCTGGAGACAGAGAGAGGTGAGAAATACCATAAAACTTCATTTGGCCTTTTTTTCCCTCCATTTCTCCTTTTTCCCTTTATTTTCTCTCCCACTCCCCCTTTTGCTGAAAACGTTGCCCCCTTCCACAGCTCTGTGAGGAACACAAAACGTGCACGGAGCCAGCAGGGACAGGAAGATAAGAGCTGAGCACTCAGTGACAGTCAGGATCCCTCCTTGTCACCTTAGGCAATGCCAGAACACGGGATGGGCTTAGACTGGATGGAGCGAGGATCAGCAATGCTGAAGCCAAAGGTACAAGGGCATGAAGTTTGAAAAACAGACTAGGATTAATAAAACTCTGGAGACAAAAATTAAAAATGTGAACATATCTGGGCTTTAAGAGCCTTGCTCTTGTGGATCTGTTTGCTCCTAGGTGCTGTAAGCAGGATGACATCCTTAGAACATCTTTAAAATCAAAATTCCCCCTCTGAACTTTGGCAGATTGAGCTGTAATTAAATGCTCATATACACTGTGGAGTTTTCTAGGAGGGTTTGATTTATCTTACTGTCATCTTTATATTGAATAGTATATATTTATTTCACAAAGTAGTGCAAGACAGCAAGTCAGCTTTTTGAATAGCTATTTGTATTGTCTACTTCATTTCACACATACAGAGCATACAGTGGTCTGGAGGGTAAAGGTAGAATTTCCAGAGAGAACACAGGAGCACAACAACTTGAACCACTGTAATCTGGGGCTGAAGCAGCCCTAACTTCTCTCACCACCTTCTTCAACTCTACCTGCAAACTCTTTCTTTTTTCTGACTTTAAAACAGTCCTGCAAAACAAGTGATCAACTTTTGACCAAAACATGGTCATCCCTGCTAGAGCAAGAGGGGAGTGAGGTGACATAACCTGGATAAAGCAGGACCACACAGTCATGATGTGGCATGGCTTGCTCTGCTGTGGATGCTCACCCTGGGCATCTTGAGGTGTAGACTGATGAACACTTCTTTCAGTGACAGAAGTAGCACCAGTACCACCTCACTTGTCTCAGCACTGGCCACTGAGCTGTGCCAAAGCAAGTACGCATGGAGCTACATGGTCAGCCATACTGGGGAACTAAACTAGATTAAAAGTAACTCACAAAATTAAAGCTGCTTTAGGTTTCTGGAGTCCACTTTGCAGACTTGCAGAGCACTGCCTGAGCATCTTGAGAGGTATAGCAATGAAGTGAAGGAACCAAAAGATGTCTAAGCCAAGACTACTACTAAAGAAGTATTTACCACCCTATGATCTGATTAGCCTATGGAGTCCAGCAGTCGTAAGCTATCAGATGTCACTGCAGCCTACCAAGCACTGTCATCCCCAGCTGCCTCTCCCCTTCCGCTCCTCTCCAGCCTTCAAAGGCACACTATAAAGGAGTGCAAAGACCCACACTGCAAATGAGATGGACGTGCAGTCCTCAGGGCACAGGTGTAGGCTCTGTGACAAGGACAGGCTGCAGAAGGGCAGCATGGACTATAGCATTAACATGCAGCAGCTGCTGGGTTTGATTTACATGTCTTAGAGAACTCGGCCCCATTATTACAGTGGATGCACACCGGCCTGGCATGCTTTGGTTTCTTACTGTTACATCTGTACATAAGTATGGACACGCTTGTGTTTGATACTCTAAACAGTCCATTGTTAGTATTTATATTATAAAATGAAAACTAAATCAAAGTAGAATTCTGGAGTTTGGCCTTAAGATTAAATAACCTTTTCAAAATTCCAAAAGGAAATCATAAATTCCACTTTATATCCCTCTTTGTTTTAATGATATTAAATATATTACAATATATTTATCACATTTTTTCCAAATGACATGGCTGTACTGTAGCTAATACAAAGTACCTAACTTACATATACACTGCATACATAGAGCACATATAAAAGAATTGTAGTCCATCAATCTATTAAACTATTGTCCACTTTTTAATAGTTTCATTTAATAGATATAGGATGTCAATCATTAAATGAGACTTTAATATGAGCTATCAGTTTGTAAACTGAGCAGCAAAGTTTGATATGATGGAACTAACAGTTCAAGAAATTCTGGTTTTTTTATATTTAATTATTTTACATTTGCTTATGTATTCACTTTCTACACAGTTAATAAAATAATAATTAAAAAAAACCCTAGAGAAAATGGGGGGAAATATCTTATCTGCATTTCTCTTCCAATTCCATTTGGACAGCAGCATTTCCTAAACGTAGCCTATTCACTGCTGGATATGTAATTACCTTCAGTTCTTAGTCTAGACATTAATGCTTTCGTAGTATTTAAGACTCCTTGTAACATGCTTGCTGCTTTAAGTAAGCAAGGCTAAATCTTGACCAGATAAATTAGCAAAGAATGCAATAAAAGCTGCAATAAAAGAACTTTATCCTCCAAACCTTCAAGTTGCTGCTAAATGAGATTTCTTTGAAATGCAGATCAGTTGAACTAGATTAGTGAATTTTAGCTCCTGTCAACATCATAACAAAATACAAATACAATTGTTCACTGGCCTTATCTCCATGCTTCCATCTGCTGCCTTGTTATTTACTTTCCTTGATTTACTATGCAGATCTAAATAAGACACATCAAGGAGGGCTTACAACACAATGGCTTCTTAAGCTTTACATCAAGGTATTTGAAACTGAAGCCCTGAAAGGGCTGCCATCAAAGACATATCTCTAATGAACTTCCATATCAGAGAGGTTTGGTATTTAATACTGCTGTGAAAAGAAAAAGCTACAAATCAGAATGGCCTATGAAGGAAAATGTCTGCAAATCTTGATGAGATTAGCACCTACCAGAATTAATATCCCAATAAAAATGATCTCTGGTTCACTGAAGAGTTAAAATTCCAACCTTTGCAAAAATAATGCCTAGTGTCAAAATAGGAAAACTCAGCTGACAAGGTTGAAAGGTCAGGGTAGAGGGTGTATTCTTTTTTCTCCACAAAATGTTCAAAAAGCATTTTTGCTGGTGACTTGACTAATATACTGTTGATGAACAGCCATGGAATGAAATAATTAACAGATGACAGTGCTACCATGGTACTTTCCACAACAGCGGAATTTTACAGTGTCTTTAAAAAAATTAGCAGCAACTTCATGGCAAAACAACATAATCTAAAATGACAGCATGCAACATTTCTTCATCAATTTTACTATTTCTCTTTCTCCCCCACAGCAATCCATGGCAGTGCAGGATAAAATCTTCTGTCAGTTTGCTTAAAGAAAAATCCCTAAGTGCCATTTCTATTACATGCCACAGTCCTGCATGCAAAGTGCAATAAACAAAGAAGTTTCCTCCTCATGATTTAAACTCTCTCTATATACCTGATAAATTAAACAAATATAAACATCTTGAAAGTTTCCAACGCCTAGGCAAAACCCTGTGCACTAAACTCCCAGCTCTTGCAGTGTGCTGCAATTTGACAGAGTTTTTGCTGGGTACTGAAGTACGTAAACAAATGATACTTTTCTTTCTTAAGAAAGCATTTCAATCATTTATGTTCTTCTATAGCAAGGAAAGATCCCACAAGCATGTTCTGTACTGTGGATCAATCAGCTCCAAACTGAAGTAGACATGTTGTATGCTCCAGTGCCTGGAAATCATGCTGCAGGCTCACCAGATGATGAAAACAGAGGTATGCAGTGTAGGGGAGCCCCACATGGCACCCGCTGGCTTCTGGGCATGTCAAACTTCACAACTACCCTACAGTCAATGACAGCAAACACCTTCCCTTTTCTTCTCGCCTCCAAACATATACTTGTCTTTCTATCCTCCTTCCAAATTACAGGCAGTCTTCCAGAAACAAAGCCCCCAAACAGAAGCAGCATCCCATGGCTACACTGCAGGAACCACAGTTGTCTTCTTTCTACATTTCATTTTGTACGGGCTATGTTCCAGACTTACTTATGGCCAAGAGAGACCACTACTTTCCCTTGTTTAATGAAATGACAAAACAACAGATTTGCATATGTAGAAGCAGGTGCTGTAACAGGTTTGATGACTCTTGACCTAAAGCATGTAAAATGATTTATCAGCAACAGCTGTCCCTAAGGTATTGGGGCTCTGATGGACAGTCAAAACTTCACCATCTGCACTGCCGTGTGTTAAAAATGACAATCTGAATTAAAAGCTGGTCAACAAATCTCATATAACTAATGCCTTCCATATTCCCATCCATATGTTAAATTCCCAAGACACACAACACTTGGATTATCTATTATAAATACCAGTCTTTAAATTCAAATAAAATAAGACTATCTAGGAAGATGTGAAAAGTAAGTCTGTGAGAGTTCCTACTTATTCACAAAACAAACATTTAAATAATACTTTGAATGTACATATGTTTGAAATGTTTCTACAATTTCACATCATGATATAAACATATGTTCTTTCAAAAGAGCATTATATCTCTTTTCAGAATTAAAAAATAGCTACAAGTATCTACATAGGCTATTTGATCATTTGTAGTACTGCTGCATTTTTTAGCTTGTGAATTATTAGCCAATACCACTTTTGTCTAGCTTTATTTCTCTGAAGCCTTTCTTGAATGCCCTGACCAAAAAACCCCAACAAAACAGATTGATAGTAAAACATCTCATGACATCTCTGTGTTCTCTGCACAATGAAGGTATCCCAGAGAAGTGAAGTTTGCAGTTTATGTACTAATTTTTCCATGTGAAAGGGAAATGTGGGTTTTTTCCCTATACCAGAGGAAGGAACCTGAGAGTCTGAATATGACCCCTTGGTGAACACAGTGACTTGTTCTGGAGCTATGCTAGCAGAAGGTAGCACCATATGCCCCGAGCCCCAACTTGGATGCTCTTTCTACAGTCTAATGTGCTTGTCAAAAGATGTTAAAATCACAGATTTACTTTCTCTGGATATATTTTATTATTGTACAAAGAAAAAAGTAAAGCAAATTCAATATATTGCGACTTATACAGACCAGCATCCAAAGTGTACTTCCACCAGTTTAAACTGCAAGACCTTTCTTTAATTGGTGAATAGTTTAACAGGTGAACAGGTGTTCAACATTACAGCAATCTTGTGTCTGATATCAATCACAGTTATTATAACTCTTATTGTTTACAAACTGACTATATGCTAAACTTCAGTATTAATAATTTTCCTTTATACAAGTGTGGGAAAATACAGCTCATTACCTGGAAATAAAGGAAAATTCCCAATCTTTGCTCCACTGAATTTCACTGAGCTTTTAATTATTTCTTTTCAAAGATTCAGAACACCACAGATCTTACCAATGTAACATAGGCAGGAAAATTACTAAAACAAGAAAAAACTAATCTACAGAGCACATACCGGGAGCAAATCAAAAATAATGAAAAATGTGCTTCACAACATTTCTAATGATAACTCTAAATGTGGTGGCACACATAAATTCATTTAGTTCGTATTCTGATCTTTAGTTTCAGAAGAAATAGAAGCATTTCTTTAAATACATATATATGCACATATATGTATTTGCAGGCACTGCTTAAACACAGGAGGTATTTTTTTCTCAAGTGAACAATAAAATTATCTTACAGAATTTTGTGAGATTCAAGTATCTTTCAAACAAGTACAATTTCTTGCAAAAATAATGCACTTGAAAAAAAGATATATTTATTTACTCGCTAGGTTGTAACTGTCTTTTGAGAGATACAGTGATCCCCTCAAATGCATAAATATTTGAACAAATTTTAAAATGTGTATTATATACTTGACAGAGCGTATTTACTTGACAACTCAGAGCTTAAGCAATCTGATAAGAAATATTTCCCCTATAAAACAAAGTCAAGCTGGGAAAAAAGTGCAGCTCAGCCATGTAAAGAGGCTTGAGATTAAAAGCAGAACCATTTAGAAACAGATTAGCCATTTAAGTGTTTGCATCAAAATTGTGATAACGTTCATCCTACTTCCCAATTCACTGGATCCTATGTATGAGTTTATGAAAACAGAAGATGAGAACACACAGCATTTACTCTATGTCTTCTTCTACTAAGCCATTTAATCGCATGCTCGTTATCTGCTGCCCTCTGCTCCCACTGGTGCCACATCCTGGGCTGGCAGAGAGGCTCCAGCATGGCATGGATGCCCGTCTCACCCAGCTGCCATGGGGAAGGTCATGACTGCAGCAGTAAACCTTCCCTCTCCTGCCTGGCAGAGAGCTGAAAGCTCAGCTCTCTGCACTACACTCCTAAGGTGATGTCTAAGAGAGACAGAGGATGGTAAAAGGTGGAAATAAGCCTTATAGACCTTGTTGGAGAGCACGGACTTTGGCCACCTCCCTCAAGCACAGGACAGCTCTCCCCAACACATCCACTGTGGAAGCTGAGGGCTCATTTATGGCTCCATGACCTACTGCTCTTTATCTTGGCAGTGCTTAAATAAATTACATATTTTGGGACCAGATATTGTGTCTCAAGGTTTGGCTTACAAGGCAGTAACATGTACATTCACCAAGAACAATTCTAAAATATCACTATGATTCAGGGTAATCCTCCCTCCTTCCACAGAGACCATGAAGAGCAAGACCTGGAACCTCAACATGGCCAAAACAAACTGCCAAGGCATGAGAAACACATATACAGAAAAATCTGGTAAATAAATTTGTAGGCATAATCTCCCACTGTATTCTGTGCTTTTCAAAAGGCAGATGAGCTTTGGAAGGAACATTGAGCTGGCTCAATGCAGCCATCGGGCACTTGATCATGAATTGCTGCCACCAAGCAGCAACTTAGCGGAAAAAAGGTGTGAAAGGTTTGTAAGAATAGAACTGCCAAAAAGCTATCATGTGAACAACTGGGAGGACCTTTTACGCTCTTGTCAGGGAAAACAGGTGCCTCAGGAGAACTACAGAGATTAAAAGAAGATGCAAACACCAGACGATTAACAAGATGCAAATTCAGAGACAAACAGTAAACTGGAAATGCCTGGTCACAGAATTTAGGTTTGGACCATGGTTACTCACTTTTATACAGTACTAAAATCAGATTTATCCTATCTAACTTTAAAAATCTACATAGAATGTAATCTCTACCAAAAGCAGATTTCTTAGCAGAGCCTGTGGCTCTCCACTGTATGGGAAGCCAGGGAGAAGGCATCTCCCAGCTCAGGAGAATTAGCGAAGCACCTGACGTTTGAATGGGCAAATCCAGCCACTGTTTGGACGAATCACAAGATAGAATAGACTGTAAGAAAAATTTTATTTGGAAGAGACGAGAAATTGCTAGATACTTTTCTAAACATAATGCAATCTGACTTTGAAAAAAAAATCAACTTTACTCAGTAGAACAGAAATCTTGAAGTCTGGATTGTACTTCAAATTTTACAATGGATATGTCCACAGAGGAACAAAGATTTTTTTTTTTTCCCTTGTACTCAGACTGTTTAAATTCAGTGTTTATTACTGAATTCTGTGAATTTAAGGGTGTTTACTAAGTTAGTTAGTTCAGATACAGAACCAAACATTCTTTGTTATATTTAGCTACAACTTTCAACATTTAAATAAATTAAAAGCTAGGAAATGGAGGTGAAAAAAATGCTGAGGGTATTTGTTTTTAAAGTCCAAAAATAAAACCCAAAATCCCAGCACCTATGGACATCATGTATTTGTGAACTATAACAAACATAATACTTTTCAAAGAAATTATTTCTTATTCTGCTGTCCTTTCAAATTATAAATCAATCATTTAGACTGCATATTGAAAACTGTTGCCTTTTGTAAGTGTGTCTCATAATGTACACAGAATGGTTTGTTCCCACAGAATTGTTTACTTAATACATGAAGCAGCACACAGGGGTAATCCTTATGTTTTCAGCATATACAATATTGATTATTAATATTTTATAATAAAATAAGGTGACAACTACTAATTTTTTTATATAAGCTCCCTACTAAATTCTAGTTCCTTTTTGTTTACATACAACAATTCCCTTTTAAAATTTAAAAAGGGGAATCTTAAAAAGTGGAAAAATACAATTATAAAATGTTCTTTATTTGCAATTAGATTTCAAGGTTGCAGAATACTGTATCTGTCCCAATTTTACAAAACTGCTTAAGGCATCTGCCAACCAAGTTTCAAGAGGATTAGCTGTAATGAAAATGCAACATATGTAAATACAACCACGTATTTAAATGTCAAATATTTCAAACACAATGGAAAAATTACAAATTCAAAGTTATCTTTCCAAACATAATTCTATCAACTCCTTTCATGAAAGATAAAAACTTGGAAACAGCATTTTTCTACTGTACAAAACACACAGAGTGGTGACACCTTAACTTGGCCTTCTTAATATATCTCATTATTGAACTGAATGAGTTTTTTTTTTAAGAACGCACAACATACTTCACCTTAACACTGATTTCACATACTTCAGATTCGCTTTGCAGATTCAGAAGAATCTGGTTCTCTGTGCTAAAGCCAGCAAAAATAAGGTATGTTATGAACTTTAAAAAGCACCTTTTTCTTTGTGCTCTTTGGATATCTTGTTTACTTGACATGATGCACAATATTAGCACAGGAGAAAGAATAGAATTACACAAGAAAACAAAACCATGCAGCTAAAACTACTCTGACTTCAGACACATTTTTGTCATCTCTGGATGTGGTACAACCTTGCTGTGAACTATTAGCTTTCCAGTGCTTAGAGACAGACAGCTTCATACTGCTCAACAGAGATTACTGCTGTCTATCTAAATAGGGCTTACAGTGGCATCAGCATATTTTATTAACTCAGAACCATAAATCCTATTCTTATGTACTTTAAAAGACCAATACTCCTAGGGTCAGTTAAATTTACAACAGAGTGGCACCTACCAGGAAGCAGCTTCAATGTAAGTAAGTATATGCTGCTTTCCCCTTGAACATTCTGGTATCTATTGGAAGTTTAATAAATAGTACCTCGTCACCGAAACTAAACAACAGATTTCCAAGCATATTTTTAGCTCACCACAACATTACACAGTAGCCCTATATACACTTTATAATGCCTCACAACACAGGTTTTCTCTGTGTTTTGAGAATTCTCCCTTCTTTGTGTGATAAGCATGGTATTTGCAGGTGAGCAGATCAACATCTGCTCTTCTGTGAAGCTTTATTTAAAAACATAAGCTGTTATCAAGGTTCTAAAATTTGGGGATTTGATTTTGAAGTAATAAACCAATTTCAAGCAAGGTCTTCTCCAATTGCAGACTGTTTACTATTTTATCTCTTATTTTAACACAACACTATTCACTGGAACTACAGTCTCAAATGACAATATAATTCAATGCTATCACTGCAATGAAAAGAAAAATGGTGAGCTTTGAAGCCATTTGATCTTTTCCTATCAAAATTGGAGTCTTTTACTGATTTCAGAATCTACTTAATTTGCTATTTTGTAACAAAAAAGTAAAGAGACTACAAAAAGAGTCAGAAGTAAACATTTTGATCAACCTGATTCACTTTTAAAAAAACAAACTCATGCTGTTTCTTTTTAGAAAAATACCTTGACATTTAAAGAGAAAATAAGAGCATGTGTGTGACTTGTTTACATCAGAAAGAAATAAACCCTTCCTAAATGTAGAGAGCACAAGGTTTTCTTTTGATAGTTTATGAATAATGTTTAAGGAAATGCTTAAAACACTTAGCAAATCTTTTGACAATTTAGCAACCTACCAATATAGCTGCTCAGACACCATGGTGATGTGCATCATATATAGACTTCTGGAAAAGCATCATCAACTCCTCACAAGCATGAAATTTTAGCATATAGAGAGGGACAGGGTGCAATTATACTGCATGTAATGAAGTAGGTGTTGCAGTATTGGATGGTGTATCACCAGGAAATAGGAGGAACACTGAGTTGGAAACACTGATGACTTGCTGCCATGTGCATGCCAGCAAAAATATGGTTTGGAAGGAACTAATAAAATGCTTGGCTCTCAGGAAAAAAAAATATGCATGCTAAATACTGTAAGCATGAAGACTTCTAATAAATACAAAATTCAGCTACCCAAGTAAAATTACACAGAACCTCCTTTCTTCAGATGCACTCCAGCCTGCATCTGCATGAGCACCAGGCAGGCTTTGAGGAAGCAGCCACAGCCTCTGGTTTCTTATGTCTCAAACTCAGTTATTAATAGATTTTTCAACTCAGAGATTTCCCAGGTGAGCAAACCCCACTCTGACCACTGTTTTAAAAGAACATCATGCTCAGAGACACTGCTGACAGTGATGCAGGTGATTCTTTAATGCCAATCAGTACTCACAGGATTGTTTCTCAAGATGGATCCAGCAGGTTTAACAGCTCATTACTACCACAAAGGTAATGCTCTCCATCTCTTCTCTCTCTGCCTTTGCACACCAGCTGCTGGCTCCCACTGTTTATCTTATGAAGTCTGCAGCAATCTCAGGTCCCTCTGTGAGCCAACGTAACTCCCCAAAAAGGTAGAAAGCATACACGTTTCTGATAAGTTTGTTTTCCACTGTTTTGCTGTGTTAAGTTGACCAACAGAAGGGTCTGCTGAGCTCCAGATCAAGCCCAAGAGGGGTCGCAAGCCCACATACATGAGTACACATATGTGAGTAGAGGGAAGAAGATGGCAGGGCACGAGGTGAAAACCCCTCTCTTAAAAATTATCAACAGCATATTGTAAGAAGAGATCAACTGTCTGCAAAACTGCAACCCCACTCCAAAACTGTCTCCAGCTCACTACTTATAATGAACCTGTTTCTAGCTTGTTCATATGTTATCTCTTTATTTTCTGAAGCACAGGAGCTTTTTTATTCCCAAGACCTACCTCAGACTTGCTTCTCAGCAAGTGCTGGGTCTACTGTCCTGTGTTTGTCCAAAGAGCAATGAGTCTGGTGAAGGAACTGGAGCACAAGTCCTGTGAGGAGTAGTTGAGGGAGCTGGGGTTGTTTAACCTGGAGAGAAGGAGGCTCAAGGATGACCTTATCACTCTCTACAACTACCTTAAAGGAGGTTGTAGGCAGGTGGGCGTTGGTCTCTTCTCTCATGCAACCAGCAAAAGGACAAAAGGACAGAGTCTTAAGCTGTGCCAAGGGAAGTTTAGGCTACACATTAGGAAGAAGTTTTTCACAGAAAGAGTGATTGTGCCAGCAAACCTCCACAGCACTGGAATGGGCTGCCCAGGGAGGGGTGGAGACACCATCCCTGCAGGTGTTTAAGAAAAGACTGGATGTGGCTCTTGGTGCCATGGCCTAGTTGACAAGACTGGTGTTGGGTCAATGGTTGGACAAGATGATCTCAGAGGTCTTTTCCAACCCAGCTGATCCTGTGATTTTGTAATTCTGTATACATCGTCAAGAGCATTGGCTATCCAGTAGCTCCAACACCTACTGCAATTATGGTCAAACAAGCCCAGATTCACACTTCTTCCCACCCTCACAATGGTCCCTAGATAAGACTATCTGAGGGTAACAGTCAAAGTGCTACTCAATCTGTCTTACAGTAAACAGTGTCTAAATTTGTGTACCACTTCCTTCCAGTTTACACAATGGAAATGAGAGCAGGGTTTTTAAGTTATTTGTTTGTTTATGTACTTAGAAAAGGTGGGGAGGAAACAGAAAACAATAAAAGGAAGAAAGGAACATTTTACTGGGCCATCATGTGTCCCATAGAACGACTGTTACTGGATTTACCAAACAGATTTACATACAGTTACATGTACTCTGCTCTTATGCTCACTTTCAGCCTGTGTTAGAGAAGACTGCAAAAAAGGGAGACATAAGACTACTTTGTCACTAGTGTGAGCAAAGGCTCCTGCAAACCAAAACACTCAACATCAAAAATTCTCTAAATCATTTTAATGAGTTTTTGGAAGAAAGGTCTTGCACTTCCTGAAAGTAAGAGAGCAGGAGCTTAAGCAAAGAGACAGAATTTTGGCACATATTTGGAGAACTATGCACCACTTGGTCCTGCTAATAAACTGCAAGAGAGACTCACAGGTAGACATTACCTAAAGGTTATCCTCTAAGTCCTCATGGCCAAAGATATCAGAGGATAACAGATGGGCAAAACAAAATTATGAAAGTAGTAGAGCCAGGTTTCACTGGTGACATTCAGAGGTCAGAATTAATGATGACTAAACATTTTGTCAGCAACAACTTTAAAAGCAGTTGTTCAAGCTTTCAAAGCTTTAGAAGATGTTCAGAACACAGTACTTTTTACACAGACTTTCCAACTTCATCCTTGAATAAAACAACTCTCCTTTAGGGAAAAGTAGCTTTCAAGAATGATTTATTATCAAGCTAAAAGCCTATGCTGCCAAGTGCAACACAAGATCCTCCAATGGACACTACATACTGTATTGCCAAAGAATCTGCAGGTCCAGACCCAGACACACATCCATCTGCTGATGCATGTTTCCTGTTTGCAAACCCAATTGTTTACTCAGTTCATTTTGATTCTCCCTACTCAAAGCAAAGCACAGGCCAATTTTTTTTACCCACAGCAAATATCCACAGTTCTTCCAGAGAAGCATCTATATTCTCCCCTTGGCAGCTGAGTTAGTTCACTATTGAAGGCACTACCTGTGGTACTGGGAGGATGTGGATTCACTACAACATGCAACATCTAGAAAAGCGTATGATACTGTTTTGAGCACAAGTATGTTTCATGCAAATGTAGGCATTATGGAAATAAAAACCTCAATATGGTAACATCAGTGACTCATATGGTAACATTAGTGATTCACATGAACTCCAATGCCTTACATGATAATTTGAGAGAAATTTTGTCAAGAAGAATGAACCTAAGTTTCTGTTTTCATTTTACCAAAATTCTGAACAATCTCTCCTATCACACAACAGCCTTACTTGTCTACCCTCTGAAATCCTGGAACCACAAGAACTACCTGGAAGATGGCCCTGTAGCAGATCTCAGTGCAACAGTTCTGTGGGTGACTTCAGGTGCAATCCTATTGCAGAAGAAGTTTATCTCCTTGTTGAGCTCAGTCCTTCATGATGTCCCTCCTTCCCAGCCTGCTCCCTTCCACGTTAACTGAGTTGATTTGTTTCAGAACAGCATGAGTCAGCAGAAAACTAACATCACAAATATAACTACAAAACTAACATCACAAATATAACTACAAAAATTAAACATATTTATCAACTTAGCATGCTGAAATGATTTAGAAATATCTAAGAAATACTGGAGTTGATGCACTGAAATTAGACTACACTGAAGTGAGACAGTATTAAGACTTTACTGAAAATTAATCTGTCTCTACTTTCTCTTATGCAATTTTTCATTTCATTATTTTAAATTTACAGAAGTATCTCTGAGATCCTTCCTCTGACCATTCTTCCTATTTCTTTCCTAGTTCCAGTCCTTCAAATGTTGCCCTGCCTTTTTTATCTCCTTCAGAAAGAAGGGCAGCTTTCACATGGTAGAAGTCACAGCTCTCCTGCTTTCATTCCTTATGTTCATATTCTTTATTATTATGTTTAACAGAATGAAGGAACACTACAGGTTCCCACTGAACAAAGAGATTTACAACAAAAATAGAAAACCGAGATGGCTTTAAGGCACTGGAGTTTATAGGTAGCTGCAGGAAGCAAGAGCACAAGAACACCTGGGAAAAAGTAAGGTATGATATTTAATGCCAAGGGAGTACTTTCTCAAAAAACTTAAAATTTCTCCTTTTTGCTGTCCACAGTATCCAGCAGTCAAACCTTCTGATGTACAATATTTCACAGGTGTGTCAAGAAGTTCTACATGAATACAGAAGATTTTATTATAAGCCAATAAGATCTAAAAATATGCCATTTCTCTTGTAAGTATGATTTTTTACTAGCTTATAACTTTTCAGTTTAGACCAGCAATATTTGTGCAACTGAGGATCACTTTGGTGTTGCCAGTTCTCAAAATGTTATTACAAGTGTTTTTACACCAGTTTTCATACATTCCATGTAACTCTAAAAGAACTTCATGCCTCAAAAAAAGAATTATCTGTATTTCATGTCCAAGATGGAATAAAGTTCAAAAATACATATCAGAAGTCCTCAACCTACGGACAAGGTTTTTAAAAATATCAAAAATAATGAACACTTTGTACATTCTGATGCCTCTGAATTTTACATGAGTTCCTAAAAGTGTGTGATAATACTATTTGAAATGACTGAATTAATTTTACTGTCCTGTTCTGGTCCTGAAAGGTGACACTTGTAACATTCTTTAAATAACTGAGACTGAAATAGAGATGACAGTGGTGATTTTTCATAGAAAAGAGAACCTAACTTTGTTACAAGGCATAAAGAGCAATGCAGAAAGCCAAGCAAGAACTGGAAATAAGGCAAAGGTTGTGCATATCCACATCAAGCTGTAAGGGATGTTCTCAGTGCTGAACTAATGCATCTGATACCTGAGTTTACAATGTAAGATGTCTATGGAGCTGGCATCAAACCAAAGACTATGCCTGCACAGTTAAGAATTTTAACAGGATTTGACTTGTATGTTATACTAAGTGTTATGAATGTTACGTATTTTTATGAGTATTGAGAGCATTGTAACAACTACAAATTCCTTATGAAGGAATGTTAAAGACCTTTGAACATAAGAAGCAGCTAACACAAAAACACAGGAGAAGTGCAAAGGATAAGCATTTCCTGTCAGAGAAGTCCTGTCTTATCCATCTCACATCCTCCCGTCTCCATATGTGTCCATTTCATCACCGGTACCAAGGGAGACAGAGGATAAAAGAAAGTGAGAACTATGATGGCACTTCCAGAGCTGCTCATATTCATGAAGCCCCAGTTTCCTGGACTGGAATGCAACAGTTGCAAAACAACCTTCTATGAACATGGAATCTCCACCTAAAACATGATTTCAGAAATTTAAACATGAGGGATGAAAAAATGGAGAAGCACTCAGCAGCTCAGTTTAAACTAGAATTCCGTTTTCTTTTTTTCCACATCATGTTTCTATCTAAAGCATGATAATAAGTCCCTCTGAAAAAATCTGATTTTACACTAAGCATATTCAATGTTGAGGGCAAGCTAGGTTACAGTGGAATGGGCACACTTACCATGACTACTCAAAGAAAGCAGTGTATTGAGGCAATACCAGCCAAGCCTGGGGACTACCGGAGACAACTAGTCTCCTAAAGGGAACAAATGGCTAAGACAGAGATAGCTACACCTCAAAATATCACACAGAGGAACCAAAAGAGTGGTTATTAGATTGGAATACAGACAATTGATGACCATTCCTTGCCTTTGTAATGCAGGTTTTATATTATCTAGAAATAATTCTTGGAGTGATCAATGATTTTACAGTATCCATCAAGTCACACTTAGGTTACTGTGATTTGTTAACTGTTTTTGCTTAAGATAGGCATTTAATAGGCATTTTAAAAATCTAGGCTTGTATCTTCTCCACTGGATAGAAAAACACAAAAAATGTTTAATGAACTAGAACAACTACATACTCCATTAAGCACATATTTTAACTACACGCTATGTGATGAGGCTACCAAGTGGAACCATCATGTCTCTGCCTGCCTATTTAAAGTTCCCGTATTTCATGTTTAACAATAACATTATATCTATTTATTTATGTCAGTCTCTCATTGAAACTACATATAGTTTAAAACTGAGCAAACAGAATATGTAATATACAAATAAAAATCAGCATTAAATTTCAAACAAAAGCTGACTGGCAGATGACCAATTTGCAATTATAACATTAGCATCAAGACTATACCTAACCTTAAGGACTAAGTCCTCAAGAAGAATAAATTATGTCTAAAAGCACACATGTTTTGTTCCTTAAGGATATTCAGAGCAAAACTGGCAATGGTCCTATGCTGCCCTCAGAAAAAAATAAGCTAAAAACACTAGAAATTTAAAAAAACAAACAAACAAAAAAAAAACCACGAGAGCCACCAAATACCATCTCAATAGCAGATTAAACTCAGTAGCTGAAAAAAAGGTAGCAAAGGACAAACTGATTTAAGAATGAGAAGTCATGAGGTCCACAGATAGCTGTTATGAGTTATATCTCTTAAGAGATTAAATATTTATTTCCTGTTGGAGGATTCCAGAAGTGCTCTTTCTCCACCCATGTTAGATACTGGCATTCTGTTAATTTGCTGAAATAGCCCAATGTTGCAATTTTCAGGGGAAAAAAATTAAAAGAATATTAGCCATTCTTTCTTTGGGCTCAATGCAAATGCAGAGTCCTATACAGAAAGGGGAGAGGTATGGGAAGGGGAGGACTGAGATTCTGACACACATTCCCTTTATTGCTGCCATCCTGTTTTCACAGGGGAGAGCAGTATTCATCAGGGCATATGTACATTTTCTTTCTTCTCTCTTCTCTTTAGTGCTGATGGTGACACACAGAGAGATTCCACAAGAAATGACAGCACCCTGTTAATTATCAAAGGACACCCAGGGCTGAAATTGTGCTGGTACATACTGCACCCTGCACCTTCCTGAGCTGCAGTGCTGTGCTCTACAACTAAAGCTTATGTTGCTTCTAGCCTTTAGAGTTTTTCAAAATAATTATTAGCCACTGGAATTTTTCATGGTGTGTTATCCACAGGTATTTTCACACTCTGGGAAACGTTTTATTACTAGAGAGTAGAGAAATTTTCTCCTTTGCAGAGCCACTAGAATCTTCTTCCATAAGAATACCAAGAAGGGCTTTCCAAGTGGCAATTTTGTTCCCTCTCAACCACACAGAAATACAGAACTTCAAAAAACTCAGAGGAGATGAGAGAAAACAGATGCAGATGAGGATAATTATTATATTAAAAATAAAGTACGTAAACTATACATTTTTCAGTTGAATGATAGTCCACATATACACTCACACTGAATGTCTCCAAGCCATTAAGTCTCTGTCATAAATTACCTAGCAGATGACCTCAGAGGTCTCCAGGCAAACAGCAATGCCATCAGCCATTAGTGTCTCAGACAGCACAAAATGCCTGATGCAGATGTGGATACAGAATCACAGAATATTCTGAGTTGGATGGGACACGCCAGGATCATCAAAGTCCAGCTCCTGGCCCTGCACATGACAGCCCCAAAAATCATGCCATGTGCCCAGTAGTATTGTCCGAACACTGCCAGGCCTGGTGCTGTGACAACTTCCCTGGGGAGCCTGTCCCAGTGCCCAAACACACTCTGGGTGAAGAACCTTCTTCTAATATCCAACCTACACCTCTCCTGACACCTTTCATTCCCGTGGGTCCTGTCATTGGTCACCAGGGAGATCAGTGCCTGCCTGCCTTCTCTTCTCCTCACAAGGAAGTTGTACATTGCAATGAGGTCTCCCCTCAGTCTCCTCCAGGCTGAACCAAGTGACCTTAACTGCTCCTTGTATGGCTTCCCTTCTAGGCCCTTCACCATCTTCGTTGCTCTCCTGTGGATGCTCTCTAATATCTTTATACCTTTCTTACATTGTGGTGCCCAAAACTGATAGGCCTCCCTGCCTTTGAGGAAGTGACAGCTCCTCTGAATTTTGTATCATTTGCAGACTTACCATTTTTTCAAGTCCTGCATTCAAGTCATTTATGAAGATGTTGAAGAGCACAGGGCTTGAGACAGACCTGTGAAACCCCACTAGTGACTGCAACCCTTTTCGCTATCATCCTCTGTGCTTGACCTGTGATTTCCATGGGGTCACTAACGATTATTTGGACTTCAGTAGAAAAGTCCCAGCCAAGGTAAAAGATCCTGATTTGGTCATTCATTGCAAAACTTGACACCAATTTCTATTCAACCTTCAATCCTTTCAGCAGTAGTGTGGAGGCTCTGCCCATGCTAATAAACTAAAAGGGCCGAGACATAGGCTCAAGTGCTAAATCTGTGATTACAAAAACATGGTACTCACTTGTGCTGCCCTGACATCAAGTGTCTGAACAAGGAAACTGGCAGGTCTGAGGTTTAGGAGGAGAAACAGAGATTAAAATAAGATGTGGCCACAACTGTAGAAGTTTTCATCTACGCACACACAGACTTAAAAAAATGTGTATGGAAAATACAGACCTGTACATATCCCACTCTTGAACCTCCACAGAAAGGTGAAGCCATGAGTGGGTAGTTAGAAGGTTACACGGCAGTCCAGCATGCCTGTGCATGGGGAGGTTTAAATCAAACCAGCCACCAGACAAATATCTTAACAAGCCTAATAAAGCTTTTAATGAACCTGAAAAAGAAAGGAACAGAAAATGATATCTTATTCTTTCAGTGAGCATGAGCAGACACACATGACAGATGGGCTTTTACAGAGCTAGGGGAGAGGACACTGGAACTGGTAACAGACAAACACAGTAGATATCAAAGATCCCTCTCTAGAACTTATAGGGACTGGTCTAACTGAAGAGTAATGCCCTCACTTGTACTCACAAAACACTCACAAATCTCTCAGAAGTCTTCAGCATCCACACAGTGACAGTGAAGTATTTAGGGAAAGTGGCAAAAGTCAGAAAAACTGATCTGTCAGGTGTCACTGTCTGACTGGGAAAGGAACTGAAGGAGTATTGTCCTGTGCCCTGGTACTGCCACCATAGCAAAAATTTCCTGTAGTTTGAGAAATAATAGCCAGGCTGCTGAAAGGACACAAAGTGGGAGAGCTCACAGAAGAGAGACATACTTAGTATTAGGTGATGTGTGGCACATGGCATCACAGAGGTTAGCTGGGAAGTGTATTATCAGAAAAGGAAAGCACAGAGTAGTATCTGCTCACAGACAAAAGAGCTCTCACAAATTGAGAGTTAATAGTTTCTCCAGTTAGCTCAACAATTTGCAGTAATGTAACTTTTGTTTCAAGTGCTCACCTTGGGACCCAGATGCTTGGAAAGAGGCTGAGACATTTGGAGAGATTCAGTATTTGCACCTTTGTGGCACACTTCATCAAGGACACAATTGTAAAAGTAAATGAAAAAAGGCACACAGAGACACGAGTTAACAGCAATGACTGCCGCCACCATGATGAGAACTTCAAGGGTTACAGACAGGACACATGGAAGGACCCTGAAATGAACACAGTTATCATCCGAAAAGAAAGTAAGTTATTGACAAGGGGTCAATATTGACAATATGCACCTACAATACTAAAAAGCTACAGACCACCTACTGAACACCTACATAAAAGCTACCTAAATCCATACCAAATTTCAGACAGGAATAGAGTGCCAAAACACCCTTATCTTGCTAAGAAACAACATCTGTATGATCCACTATACTGGGGTGTCCTGCAACTGGCTTTAAGGCACTTGTGATGCAAAGCAAAATCCATTCACACATAAGGCAAGCTTTCATGGAAAGGGTCCCTGAACAAAGACACAGAAGTGCAGCTATGTGCTGAGCTGCAATGCACACTCATTGCTCACTAAGCCTGATACCCAAACAGCTGATGTTTTCCTATACCAAGANAAAAGTGTAAGATCCTGGGACAGCATTAGTCCTTCTGCCTACCCCTGTTATTATCAACAGTTGCCTACAATCTCAACCACAGTTTAGGCTGTTCAAATTGCCATCTTGAACGGACTGCCTGAAGAGGGCATGGGGATCATTTGGAGCCTTGTCCTGACAAAATACAGACTTCTTCCTTAGGCTGCATGACATAGAAATTGGGTGTTCCTCACACTTTTGCAGGAGTACGGAACTTCACTTGTCCAAGAACTGAAGAAAAAGGAAAAATCTGTTATGAGGTTTCTGGCAGATGTCTGGAGCCAAGATGAATTTATCATCATCAGAATGGACAACACAGACTGACCAGAAGATTCCATGACATTTACAGAGATTATTAAGAATATTCTGTCAACCGTTTGTGCATCAGATGACATTAGAGTACAATCTCCCAACACATAAAGGGAGGAAATCAAAAACAGGTGACATCAACAGTCTCATTTGCAAGATGAAACTACAATGATGCAATTGAACAGACTTACACCCACCCTCCTGAATACAGCAACTGCTTCCAGGGATTAGGAATTAAGAGGGAAGAAGAGAAAATCCACTCTCCCTGGAGCCTGCTGTTTCTTGCCAAGTCCTCCTGGTGGCAGAAGAAGAGTAGGCTGGAGCATCAGGCTTTATCATCCTTCTACTTCTTTATTAAGGAGAGCCCTAAAATAGTTTGTGACCACTCTAATAGGTTTTTGAAGCCACCATTGGTGCAGAAGACAAGTGAACTAGATACGATCAACACTGTCAAGGTGTGATTATCTTACACAGACTGGTGTAAAAAAAAAATTGATACTGGGAATGAAATTAGGAAGCCAGGCAAGAAGGCTAACAAATCACTATTGCATCACTAGCAGGCCAAAATAATGCAAACAGTTTCTGAAATTTCTATATCGACCAGATCAATACAAACTGAAACAGTGATAACTGAAGTAAAAGCCTTTATAAGGGAGATACACATACAAATTTGAAACAGATTTCTCAAATAATGAGATAATGTATAAATATGCTTACCACATGGATCCAGGTAAATGACATTGCAAAACGTCATTTTGCCAATCTAAATGATTCTGCAATTCTGTGAAATACCACAAAAGGGAATATATCTAATCGCTTCACAGTAGCAAGGTATTTTATTCAAAAATTTTCATTTCAGACATTAACTAAACATCAACTCATACAAGCACATGACTTTAACTTTACAGTTTATTATATTACATCACTTTATTTGTCCTCACATTTCCTTTTTTCACATAAGCATTTCTCTCACATTGCTTTGCCTTTTGAAATTCAGCTACTTAACTGGTGTTTGATGATGAGGTCAAAGAGGAAAACTCTCACATGAAATCATACAATCTTTCATGTTCAAAATTAAAACAGTAGAAACCTTTGAAGTAAATTACTGAATTAAAAGCCAGAGATTAAAAAAAATCCAAAATTTCCTCTCAGAAAAACAAAACCACCAAAGTTTTAGGACACTATGTTATTTAAAAAAATCAAAACTGAAACCTGCAGAGCAGCATACTCTTAACAATGTCAATCTGCATTCAGTTCAAAAAAGATTAATGCTGCCTCACTACTGTTGATGTTACCATGTTAGGAAATAATGTTAGTTAAAGGTAAGTCTCTCAAGTCAACCACAGTAATAAAGCAATAGCTAAATGAGAAACATAAATAATTTATTACAAGAGGCCTGGTTTTGCATTATTTCTGTATTACTTTTAAATTGCAGGTTACTCTCATGGATAGCATATTTGAAGATTCTTAAGACTTTTGGAAGTTTTTTGAGCCATATATGTGATTGTTTTGGTATTAAGAACTAAGGAATCTGAAAGTCCAGTCTTTCCATCTCCATGCCCACACTCAAAACATATCATATGTTACAATAAGAGGAAAACACACCTCCTACATTTTTAATCTGCAACACTGTTGCTCATTTTGTACAACCTTCTCCTAAATATAAACATGGGGTTTATACTATTAAACTTTGAAAAAATAAGATTCCTCCAAATGAAAATAAGTGAAATTACTGAGAGAATTAGTATTTTTTGTTAATAACTCAATATATGATTTGTCAGCATATAAGTTCCAAGCTTGTTAGTAAGAAGATTTTTGAGACTATGAACTTTTCTTGTATTTCATAATCAAAACGTATAATCAGCATATTGAAATCAAAATATTTTAAATGCTTTAAAATACTTAACCTCATCACCATATAACTTCATTATTTTGGTAGAGACACTTAAATAAAGTTTTATTCAAACTGCATAGTAAGAAAACATAATTTTATTTCACACAGAGGTACCTAAAAGAGGTTTACTGGAGGATCAAAATCATTATTTTGCACTCCTAAATACAAAATGGTATTCCTACAGCTCCTAAATACAGTATTTTCTTTCCCCCAAATAATAAGCCTCACCTTTAAAGTATTGTTTAAAATTGCAGCCTGTACAAAAAATGGTTCTGCATTCAGCCTAGAGCTCTTCTGTCTTTGTTTCAGTTCTCCTTCAGGCCAAAGAGTTGCAGAAGTCACTGAGGAACAGCTACATCTCATTTTACCCAGGAATGTACAACTGCCCTTCCCTGGCTTTTCTCTCAATGCTTGGAGCTCTGCCTGTGCAAGCAGAGAGGACAGAGATGCAGGAAGGAAGCAGTGGCCCCTTTTAGTAGAGGTGACCACAATCAGTCCCATACAGCCCATGCTGCTGACTCTTCCTGAAGACATGAACCACGCCAACTCTCAAGTGCCTTTTCCTGCTATATTGCCTGTGGCTGCCAGCTGCACAGGACAGGCCACCCTGCCTGCAGGTTGTTTCCCAGAGCTGTCCTCAGCCCAGGGATGTGCTTCCCAGCACACAGGTGCACCTGCTGGGGTGGCTGCTACCAGCATGAAGATATGAACCAGCTTTCACACAATGTGAAGTCTAGTAATACACAAAGACAGATGACATTTGCGGATACCGGAGATAAAGAGCTTGTGCTGAAAGTCATAAAACACTTTGGAAACAAGCAGTCCACATCTGTTTTTGTAGGTTTGTTATGTATCAGAAACCAGTATCTACCAAAACAGATTGTTAAGGAAGTTTGCCTTATGCACTCCTTGAACTACAGATGAAACAACTTATCATCATCTTAAAATTCAGTGCCACAGATATTCATAAGCAGAAACATAAAATAATCAGATTGTGTCTCAAACTGTTTAAAATTTAAAAAAAAAAATCAATAGAATGCACCATATGTAGTATTGAGTCATCTCTAAGTAATGTTGGTCAAGTTCAATTAAGTAGAACACATAATTTCACTGAGCTGCAATCACCATTGTTTCAAATTAGCATAAGTACAATATTAATTAAGCATTCCTAGAAAGCAAGATGAATTAGGTGCGAAGGAGGATATGAAATACCCATGATTAAAAAACTCCCTACAAATCTTCTGCAATACTGTTGCTATAGGCTAATTTTTTTTCTTAATTTGACATGTTAAGGGTTACTTCCTACCATATATGTAAGACTGAAGAATTTTTAGACAGATATATCATGGTATGACAACAGCATCACGTTAGGCAACTAAGCATGTCTCTTTTGCCACCCGCCACTTCTGTCAGCTATCCTGAGCAGTTCAGTAAATCTTCCACTAGAAAACGATAACATGCCATCATTTATGTTCAAATGATATGCTCTTTAACCAGGATCTGGTAAACAAGCTCTGAAGCACTCCATTAAAGCTGTCGAGAAGTTCTGTAACCACTTCACTTGAATTAGACACAGTGTACGAGACACTCATTAATCGAAAAGAAGCAATACCATGAATTCTTAGATCTATATTTAGTATTTGTGTCATTCTCTGTATCGCTCTACCATACAATTTTTTACAGACCAAAGATTTTGTAATGGGAACACTGGGCAGTTTTGTCAAATGGGTACTTGCAACCTGTGACCTCTAAGTGGGATGACAGTTTGGAAATCCCATTTTAGCAAACAGCACAGAAAATATTGGATGGGTATTTCTGCTGAAAGAACTCAGCACTTTAAGAAGTAAAAAGAGGTGCAGACTGTCCCCCAGAATGGAGCTTCACTGGACTCTGCTGATGAAAAAACAGAGTAAACATCAGCATTAATATGGGTCTCAGTTTTCTAAAGCGTATATTTCTAAATCCAGTAATGACATGCCCATTTAACACATTTCCTTCCAGAGCTTCTTACAGAGCTCTTGAAGAGAGAAGGGAAAACAGACAAAATAAGAGATTTTAATTTCTCCTTTTATTCCACAGGCTTCTAGTTTTCAAAATTAATTGAGAGCAACTACCGGCAAATAGATAAAGACTTACTGCTGCAAAATACTTTACTGATTCTTCTTTTGCCAAACACATGATTTTTTTTTTTTTTAACAAAAGAAAGAATTGATTTTACTTAAGTTTGTCAAATGTGGGTAGGAACTGAGATGCAGCTAAAATACCATAAAAAGGTAGAAAGGTCTTTGTTACATTCTTTTATTGATCCAATTAACTATGGAAAGAAAACCCACAGGTTTCACAAGGAAGCTTCCCTTTAAACTTGTTCCATTGCAGAGAACACCACTTCCCTTTCTGTATTTTCTCCTCTTTTGGGTTGTCTGTGATTTTAAATGTGCCACATTATGTGTCTGACAATCTGCCTAATTTTAGTTCTCTGTAATTTTTTTCCACCACAGTACCATAATCCTCAGGAGATCCTTACCATGAGAACCACAGCCAGAGGTCAATGATCTTGGGACTGCCCAACAGTTTGGGACCTTCTCTCCTTTTACTGCACAGGGCTTTCTACTTCTCTGGGGGCTGAGTCCAACCAAGACTAGTTTCAGAAACACCCTTTTCTCTTCTCTAGGAGAAAATAGACTCCACACATCACTTACCCTGCTTTCTCTCAGTCCCACTTCTTCTAGCAGACACCCCATCTGATTTCTTGTACCAGCCCATAGTCCTGTTTCTCACCTGCTGCTCAAAGAGTGCACCAGAATCCTTTTCTTCTACATCATGAAAGTGAACTTAAGCAGAGGACTGGATTTAAGTTAAGGAGAGGGAGAGTTAAAGATTTCTACCTGGAAAAGATGACAGGAAGACAAGACAGTGACAGCATGATACTGAGGCTCCTAAAGTTCATATCAACATTTGAGTTATGATGGGCATAACAAGGCAAATAGATGGAAACTAGTAAAAACAGGAAAACATTACAGGATATTCTGAATTGGAAGGGATCCACAAGATTATGATGTCCAACCCTTGACTGAATGGCCCATACAGCGACTGAACTCACAAACTTGGCATTATTAGCACCATGCTCTAACTGAGCTAATCTGAAGTCTATCATCAGTGACCTTACACTTCCAGGACCATTAATTTATTTGAGAAGGAAGACTCGAGGAAGAGAGAACCTTCCCAATTTCAATCATAAGAGTATCAGCAGTGCTGGGAAATCAAGCAACTAGCCCAAAATCCCAGCTCACAATAAAGCCTTTGGGAAAGTTTCAGATAATATCGTATTTCTTGGCATGGAGGGCTGATGGAGAGAAGACTAAAATAATTGCCAGATTTAAATACAAACAAATTGTGGCAAGTTGTAGCACTGCTTTGAATGTAGAAGTCCTTTACTTCCATTGGCCTAAGATCATCAGAGGCCTCATAGCAAATATTTTTTTTTCACCAACTATTCTGACAGACAGTAGGACAAGCAGCTCTTAAGGCATAAGTGAAAAAATTTATTTCCCAAACCAGAGTCATGGTTTTATAAAACTCTACAATTACTACACTCAGCTCTGCATGTGCACTCAGACATCTTCAAAATTAGAGAGATTACAAGAAATTATATATATGGAATGGATGCTTCCTTTTCACCTTTTGTCCCATTTAGGATAATATATACTGGTAAAACATGAAAAATTATTTGAACATGGAAGACAAGTTTGTCATGAAACTGGGAATGGAGGATGCAGCAAAGTAAGACTGAATGAATGGCAGAAAACGAGCAGCAGAGTTGACAGCAGACTGTATCTACAGTACCTTTATCAAATTATCTGGAAAAAACATCAATTACAATAAGGAGAACAAGTATATGTATGTATGCTATTTGTAGCAACACACAGTTTCACAGGATAGGGAACACCTTCCTGGGAAACAGTAACTGTGAAAGAATTACAGTGGTTACTCAGTACGAATATGAACTTGCATGGACAAGGGACTAATGTAATCTCTGTAGGATCAAGGCTATCTGAGAAGCAATGCTACCTGAGCATTTGACACTGGGGTCACTCCAAGCAAAACAGGGTCACCAGTCTGATAACCACAATTCAAACGCTCAAATGGGGAGGATGCACAGAATGCACTTTAAGTATCCTTAAATGACTGAAAAACAGGATGAATCTGTTTACAAAACAGTAGAGTATAGTAGAGTTAACCAAAGACCATAAGTACCCAAACTCAGGGTAGAACCCTAGCAATGCTTTTTTTATTCCTCTCTCTACTTCTCTACAAAAGGTGTAACAACATCCTGGAAAGCTAAAGCAAGATAAATTCATAAGATAATTTAAGGATGAGGAAACATTGAATTGCTAACCACTACAGCAGGCTGCTGAGAGCTACAAAAGATTTTCTATCACTGGAAGTTTTCCCTCCCTTTACTCCCGCCTCCATTGAGATCAGCTGTTTTTCTAAGAGGTATGATTTACTCCAGTCTTTATTGACCTTAAAGCAGACACAGAGGAAGTCCTCATCACAAAGGAAGCCATACCCAAAGATTACAGTAGTTCTTTACAGGCTTAAAAGCTGTTAAAGTAGGACAACAATAGCTCAAACCTCTATTAATCCTTTATGCCCTCATGACACGCTCATCAGCAAGGAGCACCTGCCAGGGACTAAGACCCTGCTCTACTCCATGCCATATAAACACAACATGTAGGCAATCCCTGCATGTGAGAGCTGAAAATCCAAACACATGACACAAGACAAAACAGGTGGATTCAGTGGGAGAGCAGGAGGAAACAAGGAAACAATATGGGTCAGCATGAAAGGCAGGAGCCCTCCTATCCACAACCCATCCATTGTCACGTTTTCGGCAGGCAACACAGCAAGGGAGAGTTTTAATGAGGGATTTGAAGTCAGACAAGTTTAGACCAAAATAATTTTTAGAAGTGAGGATAATTACCAAGTGGAGGAAGTTACAAAGGACTGTCATGGGCTCTACATCACTGGGAGTATTTTAAAACAATGTTGATTTATCTTCCACAAAATAATACGCTGTGCTTCAAATAGAAATTAATTCAAGAAGATCTATAGATACTGCAATGCTGAAGATCATAATGGTTCCCTCTGGCCTGAAAAACTTCATTTTCCAAGTAACTTCTGCCCCTTTAAAAGATGCATCATAATCTCATGTTAAACAAAATTTTTAAGATCAGTTTATGTAGTTCCACAAACCCAATAAAATTATTTGTAAGTCATAACAGCTACAAGATCAGCCCAGCACACTTTCATACCAATATATATTTTTTTCCCTGCTACAAAATAATGAAACCTATAGTGAAGTGGACTTCTTTAAGCCCACATGCCTCCCATACAATTAGGCCATTTACACTGTTGACTGAATTGTCAAGTTCCTCAATGAGGATCCTTAAAAATATTACAAGAAAAATGACATTATCTCATTCATGCCAAACAACTTACTTTACTTTAGAGAAATAAAATGAAACACAGAGAAAGATAACCACAGTCTAGAATGTTAAAAAAAGAAGAAATCTGCAAATCACCCATTTAGAAAAGATGGAGATCATTTGTTAGCAAATTATAAGAACATATCTAACAGGAAGGAGCATAAAGAAAATACTTATATTGTCCACCTTAAAAAAATTACTCAAGTTCTCAAGTGCAAGTTAAGCAGGTTCAGGAAGTACTCAATTAGTCACAGAATCACAGAATAGCTGGGGCTGGCTGGGACCTCAGAAGGTCTCTAGTCCAGTCCTGCTCACAGCAGGCTCAACTGTGAGATCCAACCAGGGTACTAAGTACTGTCAATGGGTCAAGAATTTAATATTCAATGTAGGGAACAAGGACTTAATATGCCTAATAGAATGACCACAGTAATGACTTCAAGCATACAAGCAAATAGGCTTATAACCTAAATAAATTTGTATTTATCACCTACTCATTGATACATTTTAAAAAATTGAGTAAGCCTTCAAAAACTATAAGGTTTTAATCAGTCAGATACTACTATATGTACAATTGCACATAGGTTTCTTTTAAGAACAAGATCACATTGCTGGATAAATTCCAAAATTACTTAGTGTGATTCTGAGCATTACAGTGCCTATCCTTCCAACAGAAAAATGTTTAACTAATCAGCCATGGTTGGCATCTATGAAATACCTGGAATAATAAAACTAGTGTTGAGTAAAAATGTCTGTGAAATAATGTTTCGTATGACAGATGTGCTCTAAAGCAGTTTAACTAACTTTAAAAGCATTAATTCTGAAAATACATTATGGAATGAATAATGAGCAAGACAAAAATATAAGAGGAAAGTGAAGTCTTGGTCAAAGAGTTAAAAAGGCACTGAAAAGTGCCCTATTACTGCATTTACATAAAAAAACCATAAAATTCCCATGTAGTGGGAATATAAAACTCCTAACAAGGTATCATCATGCAAAGATAACAGATCAACATCCTGAAGTGTTCTCTATAGGTCAAAACAGATACTGTCTTGGACTACTTTTTACAAGTTTTGTGTTTTCACTGACACAGATCTAAAATATAGAAACACGACGACAGTTGCTAAAGTTGGCCAACTTTTGTAATGCTCTTCCAGCAAAATTTCTGAAGACATTCAGACAATATATTATTTGCCTTGTGAGTAGACATAGACTCCAGTAAGAGCTTTAACCTTCATAACTCTTGTAGAGAGGATGCACAGATCATTCCTCTCACTTGGCATGAGATCACACAGCCAAGTATGTTTAGTTCATTCCAGCATTTAAAAATCTTAAGATGGGTACTTTGAAGGCCTGAGGAAAACAGAGGAATACGCCAAAATAACATATACATGGACTATGTATATGGAAAATCTGTAAAAGTCAGTTTACAAGTAATAAACATCTCCTTGGGTAATAAATCACAACCACACTATCCGTGCCATCAGTGATGCCTAGCAGTAATGCAGAATCAATTATTTTGAGGTAAGTGTGATGAATCCTTCATCTAAGGAAGGTTCCAATGTTGTTTCATGAAGACTGTGGATGTCTTTCCAATGAACTTTAGTGAAGTTTGGACAGGAATCCAAGTAATCCCTGATTAAATCGTATTAATACAGATAGTTGACAGTGAGACACTGATGTACCTTGTACTCAAATGAGAATTCCCTTTGTGACTACCACATGGTGCTGGCTCAATCTGCAGTTTTAAGACTCCGCATGGAGGTAGCTTTATATCTGACAGCTACTGGGACAAAAGTCTTGGGAACCATCTAAAGAGTGTGATTGCATCCATACAAAAGCAAAACCCCTTTTGATGTTGAGGCAATAAAGGAATCTCTATTCCAGATGTATTATAATCTGGAAGAGGGAAAGGAAAGACTTAAAATTATTTCCAGAATAAAGAAAATATTAGAAACCAAGTTTTTTAAATCCTGGGAAAAAATGTTATACTGATGATATATATGTATCTGCCAATCTCTTAGAAATGCATTCTTGGGACAAAGAGTAATAACTTCTGAATATAACTATCTGAACATAAGGAAAAACTCTTAGACGTCTGAACAATAGAATAGGTTGCCTATGTTGTAGACTCTCCATCAAAATTGTAGACTCTCCATTCCTGGAGAAATTCAAAATGCAACTGCAGAAGATCCAGGACAATCTGCTCTAACTTCCTTGGAAAGGGTAGTTGGAATAAGCAATCTTCAGAGTTCTCTTCCCCTTCATATGCATGTCCAGTTTGTTTTGGTGGCAGAGTCAGTATGATGCATTATGCTGCTGCCATATATTCCCAAAACAGCCTATCAGGACTTTGCAAATATAGTCCGGCAATTGAGTACTGGAAGTGCAATCTTATCAATTGTCAGATTATAAGAAAATTCAGTACACTGTATGGAAATTTAGTTTCTGAAGTGAATTCAGGAATAACTTGAAGTCTATTTTACCAGGGTTTCACAAGCAGGAAACTTGAGGAAACTTTCTTTTAAAATCTGCAAAGCCCTGGGCAAAAAATAATCTCTGAAAAACTTTTGACCATGAGATTTTAGAGCCTCTGAGCTCTAGAAGGTCAGGAGAGAAGATCTGCGAAAGTGATCTGTCGTTTTTTGCTGAGGACTCAATGAAGGAATACAAGCAAGTATGTTATAAAGAAGTAGAACTGTGCTGTCTGGGTATCTGTCACAAAAGGTGGCTTATCAGCATGGGGTGATAGACTGACAGGCTTTGCAATTAGATATTTCAGAAACAGAGAGGACAAGAAAATGAAAGATTGAGGGCATGTCTGGATATCCTTCTCTCAAGTCTCCTGGATCTCCTCACATCAAGAAAAGACATCCAAGCATGAGACCACAGTGGCGGAGTAGCCTCAGATGAGGAGCTTAAGTTGTTTTGTCAACAAGATTTCTTTGGCTACTAAGAGTTGGAAGATTGATTCAAGTACTTCTATCCTTGATGTGGTGTTCCCACAGCAATTACTTCAAATAACTTCTGTTGTGTTACATTTTGAGTACGACAAAGTACTGACAAACTTAAAAAACTAGTGTCAGGAAGTTAAGTTATAAAATAAGGGACTGGAAAAGACGGTTTGAATTGAATAAATAAATGTACAGACCAGTTACAGACAAACTATGAGGAGTATAGTAATAATAACCTTACCTTTCCAGTTGAATGGAAAATACCAAAGGGGAAAAAGCAGGACACTTAAGTTGGTTAAAGTTTGTAACTAACTACAGCAGGAGGAATCAAAAATTTAAAAGCAGTACTCCCATACATATCAAACAACTAAGAAAAAGTTTTAAAAGTCCCAGGATATTCCTGTCAATAACACAGAAGTACTTTTATCTGAAAACAAACTGAGGAATCTATGCAAAAACTAAACAGGTACTGGAACTGAAACAAGCAAAATAATTTTAAAAGGCTTCTCTTAGATTCCATCTACAAGTTTTCACAGTACTGTGCAACAAGCAAGCATGAGGGTTTATAGATCTAGTTAGGCAAGAAGATGGGCATAGGATTAGAAAGAACAATATGAGTGACCTTGTGCAATCTTTTGCTAAAGCAACTGTATCGTGCCCATTTTGCTGATAACACTCCCTCTTTGAAATCTCCGGTCCTATGCACACTATTTAAATGCTCTCTCTTCCAGCTCAGATTTATCCAAGGCTAGTTTACACTCATTTGTACTTGTTCTAACAATGTTCCTTAGTTTAAATAGTTCTTCTTCCTATATGATGTCTTTTCTGCCTTTCTGTACACGCTTAAAAATATGAGATATACTCTCAGTCTTTGTTTCATTAAGCCAAACATGTCACACTTTCTTAGTCTCATCTTGCAAAATAAGCTTTCCATTTCTTGATCATCCCTCACAACCCACCTCTGTTGCTCTTCCAACATGAATTCATTTTTCCTGAGAAAGAAAAAACCTGTTATGGCTAAGAGCCTGTTTCTCCATCCCAGTCCATGCCTATCCAGAGTACTCCATTGTGTCATGTCACCAGAGACACTGTTCAGATTTAGGCAGTGTCTATTTTATAATACAGTTACAAGAAACTCCAACACTTACAGAATACAGAGTGCTATTTCAAACATGATAATAAACTACTGTTTATAAACACTAACTTGGGGAAACAAGCACACACTGCTTATTTGTATCACATGCCTAAATTCTACACAATCTTTCACAAAAAAGTGACCACCGAAAAAATAAAGACTGCTCGTTAATACTATAATAAAATATATTCTTTCTGGTAATGTACACAATTTTACCTTCAAGGATATTATAAACTGGATTTTTGAATTCTGCATATACTTATGCACTCAGGTAAACTGATTTAGCATTGGTTGTTTAGCTCAAACACCTAATGCAGATCTGAAGTACCTAGCCGACCTGAAGCAAAACTCATATTAACTTAATTTGTATCTAATTACTTTCAAAGTGACCAAAGAAAAAGTTTGAAATCTGTTAGTGGACAGTAGCTATGTTCACTGCACATACCTCACTACAGACCAAGCCCTGCAGCTAAAACAGCTCAGAGACTGGAAAGAGTACACATGGGATAGCTTTGGTCACCCACTACTTCTCTGGGAAGGTTCTCCTTAATATTCCAGCTTTCCTACACACAGGAAGGCACAACCAACCCCAAAAGTTAAGGGGAAAGTACTATGGTAAAAGTAGCATCTTAGACTGTTAGTGTAGAGAGTTGTCTGTCTAGAGTTGGAAGTTTGGGGAACTTAGGCACCTAACTTAAACACTTTCATTTCCCTTCCTAGTGTCACCATCTCTCAACAACCATATAAGCAACTTCTGACTCAACAGACACACACACTGTGCAAAAGCAATGGCATCCAGACGCAAACCCACCCAAAATCTTAACTCAGACAACTGAAGAGTGAATCAATTGCTTAAAAACTGATGGCATCGTTATTGGATATAAGAAACATTCTGCAAGTAATTACTAAAATGAATTACACATCCAAAAGACCAGAGTCCTGAATAAAAATGGTGTCTTTACACACAAGACATGCAACAAGTACCCCATCTCATACTTGACTATACATTATTATTGTTAAATATTATGATCCCCAAAACCAAGGTCTTTATTATGACAAAATATTTAGTCTTTGTTTTGAAACTGATTTTTAAGAGACACTCTGATAGCTTCCAAATACTCAGATTTCTCAACTAAGTAAAACCAAATGATCCTGTGCTATGCACACACTCTAGATTCATGAAGACACTAATCCATCAGCTTGACAATGAACAGATGCATAACAAAAGCAAGGTACAAGTAACACCCTGAAACCTACGGCTGGTACTGAATGCACTAGCTGTACTAGCAGTTATTAACTGATTGTCAGATCACATAATAACTCAACCATTCATTTCCAGATGCTCTACCTAGACAGCACTCCATGAAGAGAAATATCTCACCAAAAAAAAATAAAAAAAATTAAAAAAAAATCACAATTTCCTTCTGAAAGCTTTCTAACTATCTGACAGACACACCCCACACAACAGTCTACCTGTACTAGTACTCTGTTGGACTCAGAGAGGTTACTTCAGTCACCGCTTAGGTTCAGCTGCTGGTTTTTAAAACTTGGGAAAGAAAACACCCCTACTCAAATGGTATTTTTCTTAACAGAGTACATAACTGGCGTATTTCAGCTTCCAGCGTAACAACCTTCACCAGCTACATATGAAAACAGGGCCAGAAATTCTTATTCACAGTGCCAATAATTGCAGCACTTACAATTCCCCCTGTACCACGGAATGTGATTTTTATCACTGTAAATAGAATTGTTTAAACTTAAAACAACAAAATAACTTGTAGGTTATTGTTTTCCAAAATATGTAAAGGAAAAAATTAACTCACCATTAAAGCTCTGGAACTTTTAAGTCTAATTTTTAAGTGTAGTGAAGCAAATGGATACTTTTGTACTGATGTGAGTAATTAAAGTACAAGAGCTTCACAGACTCAGAGAAGTAATGCAGCCCTTTTATCAAAAGCAGTCACTCTATCTCGGCCTGACAGTTAACAGCATATGATCTAGTAAACAAATACTTTCACACAGTACAAAAGTGCCATTAAAGGCCAGAACTGTCAACACAAATTCCATTCTTACAAGAGAAAAAAAGTATATAAACTGTTGATCACCTCTGGTTGCCTTAACTAGCATGGAGGTTGTCATGGAAACATCTCTGCGAAGTTCATAGTGATGAAACACAAACACTTCCAGTTTAATTGCTATTAGGTTTAGCATACCAGAGTTTATTTATACTCAAAGAGTATTATGATAAAATGCCATAGAAAGTAAAGATAGTAATGATCTGGCATAATAAAGCCAACAGATTTGGAGGGGGGGGGAAGGAAAGGAAAATAAAGCCAAATAAGACGACTTTTTAATTAGGCTGAAACATAACAAACGCAAACTACCTCTCTTCCAAAAATATTAATCAAACTTTCAGCTACAACATGATGTGTCCATGGCAGTTTTAATGTAACTATATTAACACATTGACATGTGAAGATACTAAAGAAAAAAAAATCTTAAAGCAGTATATACTTGAACTACAACATATTTAAGTATTTAGTATACAGATTTGAAACATATTCTTAAAAAAAAAATGCTGCATCATGTGAACTTCTGCAGTACACATCATTTGAATCCTATGTATAGGCAACCCTCTTCTTCCAGATAAAATAGACCAAGTCCTAGTATATTCTTACTAACAGAGCTTCCTCACCACAAATGACAATTCTGTTGTCCTTGCAGACATATTGAGCCCACTGAGATTTCCAATAATAATGCTGACTGACTACATAAATGTAAGTCAAGGAGGGCTTAATTTTATTTCATTACAGTTAATGGGGATTCATTTTTATTTTATTAAACAAAATTTATAGAGATGCATGAAAGTTACTAACTAAAATTTGCAGGTTCCTTTCATTATAATCAAATTTTGTTTTTTAGTACTACAGTCATTCTTAGGGCACGATTTCAGTTAATGCAAAAGCTTTAATAAATTCCTGTGACTTTTTATCTGTTTTCATTAGCACAGGTTTACTCAACTCAGCTGACAGCCTGTAACACTGAGAAGCTGAACAGAGGTCAGGGCTTTGGAAGACCGATTGGAACCAGTCAGTGCACTGAAGTGCATAAGGCACAAGTACAGAATGAGGATTCAGAGGTGGTGCTGTGAGCATAGGCTAAACATGGATGGGGAGCAGAAAGAAAGGAATCAAGTAGGATGCATCACACTTAGTTTACAGACAGGGTCAAATTCCTGGCCACTAATCCTGGCATACAACTATAGGAATGTAATCAATTGCCCATAATCTGCCATCAATTTTTTCCATTCACAAAAGTGGTATATTTTGAATGAAAGTATGGAAGGGAAAATGATCTATAATAAAATAACTGCATTTTGAATAATTTTCCACTATTTGCTTATTAGGTCTAATATCAAAGTAAAAATACATTCATCTTTACAACTACCATATTTATGCCTCTTAACTCTGTTTTTTAGTTTTCCTGTTTGCCCATCTTGCATTTATTCAATCTCCACTTTTATTCTTGCTGATGTTCCTGACAATCATCACTCTCCCCAGTCGGAGAAGTTATCATTAATGAAATTGTTAACACTGAATTTTAAAGACAATTATTAGGTTTAGAACGAGTATCTAAAACAGAATTAATAAAGAAAATGGAATAGAGCTACTCTTTTCTAGCAGAATCAGGAAAATATCACAGCAGCAAGTTTGCATTCTCAAGACTACAATTATTACCTCAATATGAATATATGGATTTGAAATGAAAGTTTAGATCCGGAGCAATCTGAAAAATATCACAAATATTTTTGTGAAGTGGACTCCTATCCACCACATAGAGAACAATTTCTTTCATACTACTTTTATTAGCTACCTATACTTCAGCTCCTACTACATAGTTTAGTTTCTAAGATGCTACTTCCTGCTAATTGTGTTTCTGATATATACAAACATTATTTCTGTGATAATGACTGGAAGACAGCAGTTTCTTTAACCCAAAAACGCTATTCTGCAGTATTATCATGGTCATTACTGCAGAATTTGAATGTACTCAGTTCTGTCACCATAACATATTTGTCTTCTGGTCTTCTTCCCACAAGGGAGAAATATGCAGATGAGTGTCCTGTTTTGTTAAAGCTCTTTTTTTTTCTACTTCCATGAGTTATTTTGTCCTAGGGGCTACTGGAAATTTGGTTTGTTCTGAGAATACATATACAAATAAACTCCTCTGTACTCGAAGAAAAAAAAAACCTAATTTAAAACTACTTTGTATTAGAAGCGAAATATGATGAAAATCATGGTGGTCTTAATTTCATTCTTTGTCAAAACTCAGACAGCCCCTTGAACAACATCTCTACTCTGCAGAGAGGATCTTTAGCATTTCCATTACAGGAAGTTCCCTTTTTCTGCAGAAGCCCAGTGATCCAACAGAGACTCTATTCCTGAGCTCATGGAGAACTAGGATAAGAACTCTGAAAATAAATAACAAAACACTAAACCTCTTCCAGAGTCATGTGAGGAGATGACAGAGATAAAGACAGCATGTTCAGCACTTCAACATTTTCAGCTGCTACATCCTCACATACAGTTGTGCCACATGGTGCTACTGAAAGTATAGTTTGCAAAAGGTATGGATAGTGAAAACTACACCACCAGCTGACAAGATGGTGTAGTGTCCTAGCCTATGGAAAATCCACATAATTCCCCATAAAAGGACACATTTGAGAGTTTTTATGCATCTGTTGAACAGGTGTCTCAAAATTGTTTCCAATACTTCACAATGAGATTTATGACAATTTATCATTATTCCAAGCAATACTTCAGTGAACTCTAGAGTTGTCTAGGGAGTGCTTGATAGAAGGTTATAAAATCCAGAATTGTTTCAACCCCAGCTTCAGCAGTGAGATACCAGAGATACCTTCTCATGAAGTTACCTTGGCAGAAGCCCTCTGAGAAAACATTAAACAAATGCCACACAATTTTAGCTCAATCCGGACCTAGGAAGGATGTCCCACCAGGAACACGGTGGTACCATGGTGGGAAATCACAGTGTCACAAAGCTTGGAGGACATGATCCTTTAGTATCTGCCAGCTTTCTTGGGCCCCTCTTCCTTCCAGGACTTTATCCCATGGTACTCTACCAAGCAGATCTCTGAAGAGGCCAAAGTCTGCTCTCCTTAGGTCCAGGGTAGCAAGCTTGCTGTGCGTTCTCCTCACTGCCTTAAGGATCTTGAACTCTACCATTTCATAGTCACTGCAGCCAAAGTTGCCTTTGAGCTTCACACTCCCAGCCCTCACTTGGTGGTGAGAATAAGGCCCAGCACAGAACCTCTTGTCATCAGCTCCATTATCACTTGGAAAAGGAAGTTATCATCAATGCACTCCAGGAACCCCCTGGATTGCTTATGCCCTGCTGTGTTGTACCTTTAACAGATATCAGGAGGCTGAAGTCCCCCATGAGGACCAGGATGTTCCTATTATCTGTTGGGGGCCTCATCCAGTTGGTCTTCCTGGTTGGATGGCCTGTATCAGACCACCACTAACTATAATGACACCTGTCCCTGCCCTCACTTTAATCCCCACCCATAAACTCTCTGTCAGCTCCTCCTCCATCCCCAGGCAGAGCTCCAGGCACTCTAGTTGGTCACTGACATAGAGGGCAAAGCCCCCTCCTTGTCTCCTCTGCCTGTCTTTTCATTCCAACACTCCAGCCATAGGAGCTATCCCACACGCTCACATGACACCAGTAAGATCATGGTTTACCTTTCTTCCCAATTAAAAATAAGAGAAGTAGTGGAGCAGAAGCCTGGGAAGGGTTGCATGGAAAATGTCTCATAGCCTTAGTCAATGTGAGAAGAAAGCCAGGACAGCTGAGGAGCCATAACCACCTTCGATTGCTGCAGCAAGCAAAGTTGAACCAGCAGAATGAGAGCACAATGTTTCAATGCTGACATAAACTAACAAACAAACACCAAAAAATGAAGACAGGAGAAAAGATGACCCATTGCAGGCTCTGATAATGCGTCAACTTGAAACAAGCTGTCCAAGAGGCAACATTCCCCTAGCTGCCATTCCCTGTTTCATCTGGACAGAGCAAGGAGTGAGAAAAGGAGGCCAACATGACTGAACACTAGGCAGGGGAGCTAAACCTGCAGCCTAACTTTGTGATTAAGAGGCCATGTAAGTCAGGAAGAAAAGACCTGTGAGTTTGGGACTCAGTGAGGGAACAGTTACTCGACAGCTTTATTCTTGAGTGCTGCTGTGTGAAAGCTATGGGGGAACACCTACCTTCCTTTTAGTCTTTGATTGACCTTTTCTGATCAGTTTCATCGGTTTCCATTTCCTCAACAACAAAATATGACCCTAGGCACACACAAACTACACCTTTTCTAGAGAAAAATGGTCACTAAGAGTCAGTCCTAGTGCTCTCTATCCTCTTGGAATTGAAGAAGAATGGGGCCAGAAGAAGAGAGAACAAATCCAGTATTGGGTATGAAGGTTCCTGGTTACTTCCTTGTTTGATTTAGAAAAGAAAAAAAAAAAAAAAAAGGAAAATCAGACATAGTAAAGATGGAAGCGGAACATCAGACACACTCCAGTATGCTAAGTTTTAAACACATTTCAATATGAGGAAAAAAAAAATCAAACTATACTAATAGGATGTAGAGCCTCCATATCATTGCCCCCCAGTGATCAAAATTCCTTGAATTTTAGGCATTTGTTTCCAAAAAGATTAAATATTTAAGGCACAAAAGCTGTCAGGGCTGTTTACTTCACTGATGGCAGCACTTTCACAGGTGAGAAACAACAAGCTCATTCTCACTTTTCCTCAAATTCATTTCTCTCAGTGGAATGACATTGCAAAGAGAAAGGATGGTATCTTCATTTTTAAAATTTTACTCATCATATTAATTAAAAGCTGAAGAGTCAATTACTTTCAGATTTTTCTGTACCACAATGGCAGTCTGTTAGAGGCAGCTCCAGAAACAAAAACAGAAATGAAAGGAAATATACCTCCAAGAATTTATAAACTTAAAAAAATAATTGCAACGCTGTTAATATTGCCACTGGCGAACTTACACTAGCAAGTTTACAGTTGATGTGTTCCAGGCTACACTAAAATTATGTATGTGTAAAACATTCATAATAGAGAATAAAAAGTCTATAATTTATTAAGGTTTTCTTGCTGATCCTCCAGTCTGGAAAATGTTTGTAAAAAGAAAAAAAAAGACAGTGTTAAGTAAACATTTCAGACCTGAACCTTCTTTATATGCCTTTGAACCTCTCCTTTCATGTGCAATACCTGACAGCCCACTGAGAATAAATGCTGAAAGCCCCAAAGATGGGTAAAACAGAATTTCTGACTCAGGAAATAAAGATCAGCTGAATATGATTCCCATATGGCAAACCAGATCAATGGAAAGCAAGACCATAATTTACAATATCTATACTGTGCAGTACAACATGGAGGTTGTCTTTTATTGCTGGTAGCAAAACTCCCAGTGGCCAAGAATAAAAGCAGGCACAAAGATTATACATCCACTAATGGTGAACTCTAAAAATACACATTGATAGATTTCAGATTGGAAAAGGAGAAAATTTTGAGCTTTTATTTAGTGTTACTGAATACCAATCAGCAACTAGAGCAATCAACTTTCAGCACAAATTCCAGGATTATTAATATAAAGGTATGTTTTCAAAGCCAAGGGGAAAAAAATCCCAGCAGATCGGATTACCTGATATGAAAAGAAACACTCTTTGCTGTAAAACTAAAACAGCTTCAAGGCTACTTTTGTGATAGCATGTGTGGCTGAATGTGAGAGAATGTATAACAATATTATTACTTTTATTTCAAGATTTCCTGTAAAACCTCAGGTCATGCTCATGAAGACTTTCTTAAAAAGCAGTGATAAATCTGACGAACAATTTTCAGAACTTGAAAAAAGGACAATGGGCAGGGGGGAGGTAATCAAGCAGTCCTCAGTGGCTGAACTGGCACAGTAACACTCTCACTGGGGTGAACAGGAATCCTCTGTCAGGAATCCTAAAGCCCTGTACCTAGCGATCTCTGGTGGGGTCTCAGAGGGCACATGTAGTCAGAAGTCTGCAAGTAAAGAGTCCGACTTTTCAGACTCCTCTAATACAGTTCAGATGGAAATACACCAAGTCGAAATTCTTAAAAACAAAACTGACAAAATTTTGGTAAATATACAACAGATCTGGCCAAAGTAAAAAGATACAAAATCAGTTTCAAACTTCAGTAAAATATTTGCTCTATTGTGGCACAAAGTCTCAACCAAAAAAAGAAAAAAACAAAAAAGAAGGAACCTCACAGCATCTAAGACCTACCTCACATTACACTACTCTACCATTTTGCATTTGAAATGAAAGATAGCCACAGCAACATGAGAGACCCAGACACCAGAACTGGCCCAGACCTGGCTGTTTCAGGATGCCCATAGAGAGATGGAGGAGGAGGTAAAAAATGGGAACTCCTCTATTCCACTATAAAAAAGCAAATGAAATAACTTCACATTATGTACTGAGAGAGATGATTTGTCAAAGAATTTTCAAAATGTTTTTCCCAGTGGGTAGAAATACATTCTATACATGTAAAATAAGTGTCCATGGTAGAAATTCTACTGGCATTCAACCAGAATAATTCAGCATGTTACTATGTGTATTAAAACATACATACGCATGCTATGTGTATTCATACAGTTCCATGGTACTACATCAACGGTGGTGTGATACGCTTTTAGCAGAACCTTAGGCAGCAAAAGCTGACACTAATGAGCAACACAAAAAGAGCAAACAACAATAATATTTTAATAACCTTATGAAAGATCCTCTTGCACAAGAGAACTGCTAAAAGAAGACCTCAAAAACATTCTGGACCCCACCAACTTGGCACTGATCAGGTGCAGGTTGTTCTCCCCTTGTCACTAACAGCACACCGCTGCTCTGAGGTGGACCACAATTTTGTACAGTTAGAAGATAGTGTATACTCTCCTTTAGTAAGCATTCCTCTTGCCTCCTTCCTTGGGCAATTATTACCATCCATTTAGGCCAATAACTGGGACATCACCTCAGTCTCCAGACACAAGCATCTAGGTCCCATAGATTCAGACATTTCCAAAAGATTTACATGCAAATATTGTAGGACCTTTACAAATACTACCTTTAAATTACACCTCTCCTCTCAAACTGTACAGCTATTATTATACTCCCATCGCTCTTATTTCAGATCTTGTTCCTATCTTTTGTTCTAATCTTGACAAATGTAATCTCATTCCACTGACATAAATCCAGTATCCCATTATATATTAATCACTTATCTTCTATGTCAAAGCCTACCTATCATCTCTCATTCCATATCTACAGGAAAACTCCCTTCTCCCTTACACCCAGGCTGCCAGCTTCCATCATCTATGTGTTATTTTTTCAATTAAGTGTCTTCAGGCTTTTTATCCAGGCTGACACCTCACATGGCTGTGAATGTCCACAAGACTAACTGATTAGCCTCTTTCAAACTGCTTTGGCAGAAGACCTATGGAAAATTTTAAAACTGATTATTTGCTCATATGTTATGATAACTCTTTGGTTTCCCATCTTCCCTTGCCTGTTTCTAGCTGTTGTTTCTACCCATATATGTAAATTGTCCTACTTCTTTTTTGGAATTCACAGTGGTTCTGTGTTTGTGCAGGACCCAGTGGTGGCCTTCCAGTTCATATCCAAGTCTCTAAAACACTGTCAATGAGCAGGCATGGAGTTAATGAATACTTATACACCAATAAGCACACTAAGCCCTCTCCTGCTTCTTTCAAGAGTACTGCTTAAAACAGCATTGATATTCCCAGTTTAAGGTACTACTAGCATAATTCCCTCAACAAATTTAAGTGTGTGTTAGAAAAGTCATTAAATCACAATCTGAAGTTTCCCAGTGAAATCTATTTTGAAGTCCTTAATAATGTCCTCTTGCAAATAACTACTCTCAGTGTTAAAAACAACTCTTCTCCCAGTAGGCTTTGTTATGCCCTCATAAGGTGGATTGACAATCCTCTATTGTCAAGTTTCTCCTCTCCATATAGTCTCTTTTCCATATAGCTTTTCAAGAATGTATCAAAAAATTACATAAAGATGGAATTTAGACAGAAACATCTAGCTTTGTTATTCCTGTTTAAGTTATATGTCTTTACACATCCAAGGGCATACATTTCAAATTTAAATACAAAATGTCCATATTCATTTGATTAGCCAGCATAAATACACACACCTTTTTCAGAGGCAAACCATTCCACCTAATGCAGATCCTGCTACTGAAAGCAAAATCAGCAACAACATTTCTTGATGTATGCCCTTGTATTTCCTTGTACTTGCATATTTTGTTTTGTAAGGGCTCATATACTATTCCAGTTGCTCAGTATCATTTTCTGTCTTCTTAATCATGTATTTGTTTTATCAGTTGGCATATTTCCTCTCCACTTAGCAAAATTTTTGATCAGCTTCATATTTACTTTCACAGAACTAGCAAGTTACAAATATTCATGACACCTCCAACTCATAAAAAAACCTTCAAAAACATCAGACTGTGCTCTTCACCTCTTATTATTCTGTCTTACTTCCCCATAATTTTTTAAAAAATTCCTAAAATCAAAGTTGTTGGAAGAAATAAAACAGTACTATCCAATAAAAACAAGAGCCAAAGCAAGGAAACTGTTATCATGTAACACACAATTGAGAGAAAGAGTCTCAACTCTCACTTATGAATCAGAGCTTCAAAGATTTGCAGTATCTAAAAATACAGCCCATCCCTCTCTCACATTTTTTCTCTGTGGCATAAAAAATATATAAATAAATAAGCAAGTAAGAGACACACCTCCAAACTGTAAACTGGCTTTATTTCTCATCCCTCTTGCTCTTTTACAAGCTGAGTTGTGTTCCTACCAAACCAACTTCCCCCACAGCATGCAAGATCAATGCAGTTCTAGCCTCTTGTCTGATGAGACACAGCTGTGGAGGATGGAAATCCTACACACTGCAGAACATATGGGGTACCAAGTTTTAATAGCCTGATCCTGTAACGCTGGGTTCGGGAAGTTTTTACACATCCTATTAATTATAATAATATCAGTGAAGCTTACCCAGCAAACAAGCCGAAGCAGCTGAGCTCTGCAAGAAGTTTTTCAAAGGTATAATGGAGTTAACCAAAGGGCATTAGTAAGTACTGAAGGAAAAGTGGGGGGGGGGGGGATAATAAAAACAGGCAATCAGCTACAAAACATGAGATGAGACTTGAAGGCTACCATTTCCTCTTTCAAGCATAAGATTGATTTTGTACTGCATCCCTAAGCAAATTACTTAAATCTTTAGCCTTGCAGAAATCAGGTTCCACTTTAACTTTTTCCTGATACATCTGACATTTCAGCTGACATTAGGCACTTTCCATTGTACAAGGATTTTGGTAAAAATGGGATGGTTTCTTGTACTACCACTGTATTTTATGCAGTTTCTTTGCTTTGCAGTATACCTCTAGTTAGACAGAATTTTTAGGACTCTTCTTCTTTGACAAAATACTCCTTTTCTAGAACCATCTCCTCCACTGTTATGATCCACTTTAAATAAACACAAGAGGAAAGAAAACTTGAAAAAGTACAACCAAGAAAAAGAAAACAGAAAAATTTCACAACTTCACTCCTCGGTGTAAGCAGTGTTACTGAAAATTTCCAAAAGCAAAGATTAGAGAGGATTATGGCAAAGGAAGGTTTCCTTGACCCATATTCTAGCTTCCAGAAGTACCTCACAGCCCAATTACAGGGGCACACTTGCTTAGCACCTCAGCCCTGACAAGCCACTGCCACCGCACAGGGTGTCACATGCCTTGCCACATCTCTTGTCCAAAAGCCCTGTCCTGGCTGTCCAGGAGGGATACAGCTACAGCTATAATGCTCTGATTTTTCCAAGTCCTATAGACTTTTTACAGCTGAACATGAAATGAGCTAAAGTACTTTGGAGAGCTAGAAGCAAGTTAAGCTGTCTGCACAGATATAACCTTTGTGTTTTCTGACAGTTCTATAGCAAAGAAAATGCATCATAATCCCAGAAGTTCAAAAACCATAACTAGTCTCCTTAAAAAATGGAGAAGTTCCCCTATCTTCTTCATCCTTTCATTATCAGCAAAATTATATTTCTTTCTTCCTCTTTTTTTTTTCCTTTTAATTTGAACATATTTTCCATCTGTCCTAAGATTTCAGAACTCTTCTGTCTGTCCATTATGTACGCAGGTATGAGAAAATTAGTACAGTGCCAGTGTTGGGGGCAGATTATGTGTTACCCATTACACAGTGACAGCACAGCTTTTTTGTCAACCACGCATCTTTTTATGAGACAGCAGAGAAATGCAATGTACTACGATTTCGAGCTTCTACCTTCTAAGAGCAGCACATAGTCAGGCCCTTCCAAAGATGAACTATCACAGCTTCTTCCTTTGCATCATCAGCCATGACTGAGTTTCACACTGTAGGTGAAAATGATAGGCTCCTACTTGGGCCAAGTTAACCAGGTCAGTTATCAGTAAGAGACCAATCTATTGTAGTGTGTCACACTGTATCAATGTGACTTACCCAAGCACTCAGTGTGGTCTGTGTTTTCTGAAAGGCAGCGTAGCAAAGTACATGGGCACAGGTCTCCGACTACATATCGGAATTGTATTTTATATTTTGCATGTGGTGACTTCAGTGTCAACATTCACCCATCCATTTCACAGGCAGGATAAAAGAGTTATCCTTTAAAGAAAGAGTACTGAGTCTTAGTGAATAGTAATTACCAGAGAAAAAATACACATTTAAAAAATATTCAATGTAAGAGATAGGTCTATTATTCTTGCCTTGTTTCTATTAAATCTGCCTTAAACAAAGATACTTGAATGAAAGAAGAATGATCTTTTTTCTTTCTAAATAAAAAAAAAATTATAATATAAAAACAAGAGCTTCCACAATGGGCTCTGCAGCAGGTGCAGAAATTATACTTCATGAAATAAATTTGCAGTGCTAAGCACTTGTTTCAGTTTTCAGTCTTTTGTTATTGTTTTCAATCTTATTTATTTGTTTATTTAAATTCTTAAGTTATTAGTGGTCAAATTTAACATCCCATACAAACATACAACCATCAACAGAAGATTAAACTAAAAAAAAAAATTACAATAGTCTGTGGGAGATTATACTGAACTGCAAACGAAAGTGGCAAAAGCAATTAATCAACCTTAAATGAGCAAAAGCTCTAGATCAACAACAGTGCTTAAAACAAATTAAAACTTTGCAAACAGTCACAGAAAAGGCATTTTTTATTTCAAGTATAATGAATTTTAAGAGACTTCAAAATGTTAAAATTGCAACCCGAAGACAGAAAAAAACACCACTTATGCAGCTACTCACTATATATATATTCATGTTGCTAGATTTTTTTTTTTTTAACTTCTTTCCACCAAGAACAAAAATGCAGACCTACATTGGAGTCTACAGCTACAGAAGAAGCAATGCCTTCAATGTTAGACTGCAATAATCAAACTGGTCAAGTCACAAGCACAACATATATCACACTGACTTGTAAAACAGCTAACAGTTGGGGTCTCTTTTGGAGAGTTTACCTTTTTGTAGTTTGCTAGAAATTTACTGCAAGTACTTCAGATCTGCCAAATAAAATCAAGAAGCACAATTTTCATTTATGCAAAACACGTTTTGCGGGAAAGACGTGGTAGAGGTAGAAGCAGTTTATTTTTTCCAAATCAACACAATCACTTTTTTCATTCATGTTTTTGTTTGTTTGTTTTTGTTTGGTTTGGGGTTTTTTTGTTTGTTTGGGTTTTTTTGGTTTTTTTTTAGTGGGCTTTTTTGGGTTTTGTTTTTGTTTTTTTTTTAACTGGATATCCATGGCACTTTCACTTTGAAATGACTTCACGCTGCACCAGGGGACCTTCAGGTCAAATATCAGGAAAAATGTTTTCACAGAAAGGGCTGTTAAAACATTGGAGCAAATTTCTCAGGAAGGTGGTAGAGTCGCCATCCCTGGAGGAGTTCAAGAAACAACTGGACATGGCACTTTGTGCTATGATCTAGCAGGCAAAGCAGTGATCAGTCACGGGCTTGACTCTATGATGTTGGAGATCTTTTCCAACTGAATGATTTTATGATTCTAAGTTCCTTTTAGAGCTCAAAGGGTTACACTACAGTTATACCTTGATACAATATCAAGCAAGTAAAAGTGTGTTAGATGAGAAATACCTTGCAAAAAAAAAAAACAACCCACCAAAACAAAACACTGACACTTTTCTAAAGAATGTATTTTCCATATATCTCTATTCTTAAGAGCTCAGGTTAAAACTGTAGAGTGAATGCTTACCTCATGCAGTTAAACTACCCTTTGTGTGAAAGGCTAATATCAGAGGTATCTAATTTGTCTGCGGAATAATTTCTGCACACACTTAAATAATTCACAAAGAAAACGCACTGTCTACTGAGAGAATGGTAACATTTGTTTACATCAACCAAAAAGCCAGATGTGAGCAACTGCAACATCAGCCAAAGAAAGGGCCTTAACTAATTTTTCTCATTTCAACAGTATGTCTTCCACCGGGTTGTTAGCTTCTTAATTTTACTTCTATATAAGTGTCAGGGCTACGACAAACTGCCAGAGAATCCAGGCAGTTAGTGAGAAACACAGTAATCTCTGAACATGATCAGCAATGTAAAAACCTGCTTCTGTTCTCCTTTTTCCATTCAACATTAACCTATATCAAAGAAACTCTTCTAGTCCTCATCCAAAGCTCTCCCCTAGGAGAACTCAACTAAGCTTTCACAGTTACTGTGCCTGGAGTAGGGCTGATTTCTCAGTCTAGAAAGCCTTTCAGCAAGTGAAGGGGAAGCAGTAGATGGATTAAATTAGAAGACCAGAGTTTACAGTCATTGAGCTTCAGAAAGCAATTTACTGGCACTCTCTATTTAATTATATCAACACCTCATAACCATTAATGAATTTATCTTTACTGCACTGAGATTAAGCAACTCTATCACAAAGTTCCACAAGAAGTCTACATCTGAGCCAAGAATCATCCTTATAAATTTTAGGAAGTCACTTTGTCTATATCATCATCATCATTCTTCACAATGTTAAGAGCAGTTAAATTCAACCCCATGAGCCATGACTGCTGCCCCCTTCCCCACCTACTTAAGATAAAAAATAATGCTTGTTTCTCTTCTGGCCATTCTTGCCCACTACATGCCTATGGATGTGTTCACCCCTGACAGCAGTTTAATGAAGATAAGAAAAGCAAGTATTTTTCAGCTATAGGCCTGATGTGCAAAGTCTGCTCCTGCTCTCCAACCTACAATGCCCCCTTGAGGCAAAAGGGGAGGGAAATGAAAGAGTGGGGAAAAAAAATAAATTAAAAAAAAAAGATACTGAAAAGTGAGAAAAGAGCTTTCGACACCAACAGGAGAAAAAAGAAAATATAAAACCAAATAAAAGCTGTCCACACTTACAACACTACTCTTTCTGGGGTTTTTGGTTTCTTTCATAACCTTTTTTGTTGTATGGAATTACAGTTGCCTTCACCACTGTTTAGAGCGGTTTCAGGAAGGGTGCAGGGAGGCTACTGAAATCCTTTCCATACATATACCAAATTTTACATATATACTCAGGTTAAGAAAAAAAATACAAGAAATACTTAATTTTAACTTACAACTCTAAGCAAACCTGCATTTCTATAAAGCAATCATAAGCAGACAAACTAATAACCCTAGAGCAAAAGTGTAATTGAGGAAAATAAATCTTTAAATCTATTATACAGTAGTGATTCCTGGAGACATCCAACAGACATGGCCCATGCCTGTTCATCAGAAGTTAAATATGAAAGTTAAGATTTCTGGGAGGCTTTCAGTTTTGGGCCTAAAATCTTGCGTCTAGTTTGCTTTCCTTAAAATCTAAAGAAAAAAAGAATTGTGATTATTCATTATATTCTATTCTATTATATTCAATATATTTTTTTGTATTTTTGTATGCATTGAAGTTCAAAAACATTTCTGAAGACACTGATTTGCACTAGGTTAATAATTACCTATAAGAAAGATACTGGAGAACAATATAGATTTTTCTCAATATACTGTACCATCTTCCACTAGCAGGCACAAAACAGACTGAGAACAAATTACATTCAGATGGTACTGATGTTCAGGATTTTAATATTGCTCTTCTTACTAGAACTATATAAAACTCTCTGCATAAAGGTTACCTCTAACACATCTTCCAACTCTTAAACACGTTAGAAAACACCCTTATTACATTGTACATTTAACCACAACACAAGAAAAGGTTAGCTCCCAATAATAACCTTATAAAGAAAGTACAGTATCAGTTAAATGGATTTTAAGTAAGGGTCCAAGATCATATTAGGCAGCAATTATAAACTACAAATTGTATTTCATATCTTCAGCAAAAGGTAGCACAAGTCTTGCTGAGTCAAATCTCTGCTATAAAACCTCTTTCCATGCTTTAAACGCTGCAAGCAGCTGAGCCCTCAGGGGTTAAAGTTAATGCTAAAGGTAAAGACTTGGAGAGTTGACCAGATATCTCGTGGCCATAGATCTAAGCGTGTCAGTCACAGGCAAATATACCATGCTGTGCTTGCCAGTGAAAGCCATAAGTAACAGACCAAATTCATCAGCTGTTGCAGAGCCTACAAGGGGTGCAGCAGGGAGAAACATTGGTTTCACTGTACCTACAGTGATCTGCACAGTAAAGGTGACACTGGACAATGACTCAATATTGCCAAGCGTCACAGAAAAGTAAACACATTAAAACTGTTTCCTCCAAACGACACCTCCTAGCAAAGAGGCCCCCAAAGTGTCAAGAGAAAAAAGAGTCCATCCCAATTAGTAGGCCTCAAACAAGGACCAATCTCTTACCACAGCCCCCCAGCTTAGCAAAACAGCCATCCTTGCAGCCTGACGCAAAGCACATCACCTACACCCACCACCAGCCTTTGCTCTCCGGAACCAGGCTGCCAGCACTTACCTTGCCACCTTGGTCCCTCCAGCCCATAACGAAGCAGGGGGACCCCTGGGACATCCCTCCTGGAGGAGGTCTCCAAGAGGAGCAGTTCACTCCCTCCCAAGCACACGGTGTGAGACTTAGGTCTGTGTCTTATTTTGCTACCACTACATTCCAGACTCTGTCAGTTTGGATTGCAACATAAATATTGTGCAATTGTGAACTCTTTAGTTCCAATTATGGTAATATTGCAGGTGACAGTGAGAAAAATATTTTTAATAGTATCTGGTCACATTATGCTCCGATTCATCTGTGTCTTAGAAGAAGAGAAATTCAGCTAAAGGAAATTCTGTTGATAAGTGAATGTGGAGCAAAACTGTATGCCTAACACTGACTTGAAAAAAAAAATGGTGTCTTCCCTGTTCTGATAGTAATTTAGTGTTAGCAACGAAGACCCAAATGTCAGTCACTGGGTATAGAAGAGTGTTTATAAAATTATATTTAAATCATACATAAGTATAATCAGAGGTTTGGCTATTATTGATTCACAAAATGTGCAGGCACCTATGTATAATAAGGCTAACAATTTCAGTTTAAAATTTAATTCTAGTTACTGACGACAGACACTGAAACACAGGTTAAAAATAGCACTTTAGTTAAGTCCAGGACAGTAGGTTCCGTTTTTACACACAATCAAATAATGTAAATGTATTCTTCTACTGAGTCACACAAAGATTTAAAATGCGAGTGCTCAGCCTGCAACTCAGTAGGACCAGTCAAGTACATGGTTTTCTCCATCCACCACCTTAGTCAGGCTTCACAGTAACTCTCCTCTCATGTGACAGTCAAATAATAAGGGGAAGAATCTCAAGAAGTGAGAGTAAGGTCCAGCCTATAGCCATACCCTTTCCAGATGAATACATAAAGAATTACTGGTGTTCACACGCTGCCTATAAATTGAGCCCAAAGCTTCTGGGAAATGCCAGATTTGCTGAATATGCATATTAACACTAGTTATGTGGCACACAACACCCTACAGCCACAGCTTGTGGTATGTCATGCCTGGCCGATTAGGCTGGACAACACCGATTTAAAGCAAGTATTTGTGTTCATCATCTTAGGAATGTCTTATTCATATGTCTTTGGATCCTCCCAAATTATGTACCTGACTGCTGTACTTTTAAGATCCATTTAATGAATAAATGAAAGTGAACTCTTCAAAATACTGAAATGTTATGAAAAAGTCACTTTGAATATGGATTTTTCATCTTGTTTCAGAGCCTATAAAACAGCTGGTATAAGAACATGTATTGAAAGAAAAACTGAAAAGACATGGCTTTGGTTTAAATATATGCACAAGCAGTTCATCACCAGTCTCAGTCTAGGAGGCTTTGAAGAACAGCTAAGTAGCTGGTAACTCCTCAGCCTCAGAAACCTGTTTTGCATAAGCACACACAAATACATCCCAAAGCATCAACCAACCTCAGTGCCAGAAAAGGGGGTCTTCAAATCAGCTTCAGAAAACTTGAGATTAGGGCTGAAGGTCTTGGATTTTTCAACACAAGTATGTGGCCATTGTCTGAAACATGTTCTCTCCTGAAGTCTGAGACAGGTCAAGACACAAGCAGGACACCTGCGTGCCATGAGAGCTGAGAAGCTCAATCTGAGCAGAGTCCTGACAGGTGGTAAGATATCACCAGCAGATAGAGTCATTCCATCACTCACCACTCCAGACCCCACTGTCAGTCCAGGCACCCCCAAGTCCCATGCCTTCCTCAGGGGACAACCTGAAGCTGGAGCACAGCAAGACAGCAGTGCTGCAAGCCATGCTCAGTCTGGAAACGAAGGCAAACCTGGTCTAGAAACATCCTTCCCTCATTTTTTGAAGGAAGACTTTGGAAGGCCAGGTTTTCTCATCACAGCTCTTTAAACACCTTCTTTATATTGTAAAACACTTAGCCAAGGACTGACTGCACTCTTCTTAAAGAGTGCTTTCTGTCTCATAAGCTGAGACACAGTAAACCCTTGCAGATACATTCATTTTCCTTCTGAAGGCCCTGGTCTCCTTCCCAGAAAGCTGGATAGAGAAAGGAGCCCTGCGATGTTGTGCAGACACATGTGCAGCCACAGGCACAAACCCACACCATTTCCAAAGGTGCACAGCTTCACTGAAGGAACATTGGATTGATCATCAGCTTCCTCACCTAGCATTGTCCTGCACCTATACACAAATATTTTGGCAGTTTTACCATTCTTCTGCCTTCTCAGTGATTTCAAAGTATGATCTGGCTCCCAGACACAAAACCAAAAAAACACCCATAAAAAAACTCAACCAACATTTCTGAAAGGTTTCCATATTGCAATTCACAAAATGTACATTTCTGGTTACTTAGGTGTACTTCACACCCTTTCCTGGTCAATAATAAAGAGAGGACCAAGAACAGACCCAGAACATCCAATGCTAAACACACCTTTAACTCTTTTACAAGATGTCAGTCACTTAAAATAGTATTAAACACAAGATGCCGTAAAGCTTCTGTCACAACAGACTTAATTCTTTTTCTTAAGCAAAAGAATGTGCAAGGGGTTATTGACACCAAGTGAAACTTCTATATATTCAATATAGTTATCTGTTGAATCACTGACCACATGTATTCTTCAATGTACAGTCGACAGTTAGTGTGCACTGAGAACAATTTACAGGCATCACCACAACATTAAAAGTAATTTAAATGCATTCAAGACTGGTAACAAATGGGTTTGAATAAATTTCTGCACAAAGGCACAATGATCTTAAGCAGAGTTCCATCCTAATATTTTTACAGTTTTAGCACCCATATATTCCACTAATTGACTTTCAATGAAGAATGATTTTTGCCACATATCAAGGAGTCTTAAGCACCCTTTCTCTTACATATTAAAGATGTTATTCTACAAAGATGAAAACGTTGACACAACTGAAAAGCACAACAGTTCAGCAGATACGCATATCCCTGCAGTTTGTGCACACCTGACTGCATTAGATTTTCGTGTTTTCATTTTTAGGTCATGAGAATACTGTAAGTACTGTAATGAAACCACAATCCTATCTGTGTTCTCTCACAGAGAAGTGCCTTGAATCATAAATATTTCAATTATTGTGTTTTAGACTATAAAAGATACTAGCCCCTGTCTTCTAGACACTTCTCTTTATCTTCAAAAGACCTCTGTCCCTCCTCTGTAACACAAAGAAAATGATACTTTTTTTCAGTAAATAAAAAACAATTTTCAATGCAACAACTAACGAGTTTCCAAAGACACACACTGGAATTAACAAAATATAATATTTCAAAAATACCAGCCTCAACTGGGGCCAGTGCAACCTGGTGTAACTCCTGTGCCTGCCAGAGAGCTATGCCTGACCACCTGCATAACATCAACATGCAAAAAGTTAATTATTTCTTCCCACAGAAGAAGTAAAGGTGACAAAATGTATTTTTTATATTGGGCACTGTATGAAAATCACATTGCTCTTTCTTCTGAGAACCTGAGCCTCTATTTTCTGAGTGGCTGCCCACCTCATGGCAGTGCTGCCTGTGCCTTTGCTGGCTCCTGGCCAGCCACATATTTTCTCTGGCCTTTTTCCACAGCACTCCCCAACTCTCCATTGTTTGTGTGTTGTCCCTCTCCTTTGCAAAGCCCTTCGTGGCTTCCCACTGCTAACCCTTAAAATTTCCTCTGCATTATTTGTACATTGTAAAACTTGACAGTTTCTGATCTAATTTGCAAGCAGTTAAATATCAACTACAGGTTTTATTACAGAGGTATTACCCACCACTTGTTTTACTAGGTGGGTTACAATTCCAGGAAAACAATATGCCTCCTCAACATCAATAGTAAGACTTACAAAGGAAAAAATCAACAATGTAATTGTAATTTTTTTACAAGACTTAGCACTGAGAGCATGGCAAAGTTTAAATGGTGTTTAGAGATTTCACCTCGTTTAAATTTTCTTTACCATTCCTGAGCAAATTCAAAATCAAAATCTGATAGATACTTAACAAAGTATTATGCTTGACATAGCTTGACAACTCTGAGCTTGTTTCTCTAAACACAAGCTCTTTAATTTTTCAGACTGAATTATCCAATTTGGTCCTGTTGGCCAAGCAATGAAATATGCTAAAATTGCACAGCCATTCTCCTTCCTTCTCCAAAAGGACAGATCCCAAAAATCAAGGTGGCAACATCCATCAAGATCAAACTGTTTTAACATATAGATATATCAAAAATGTAATTAGTCAAATTATGTCAAATACATAATTTCAAATTACATAAAATACATTATTATTTTAAAAATATGTATCATATTGGTTTATGTGGAGATACAGGAAGCTAGATAATGGAATAAATCAGCATTTGAATTTACTCGGGAGACACTGATCAAAGTTGCAAAATACACATGTTGGTGAGAAAGAAAAAATAAATTATTTTACTAGGATCATCAACTAAACTTAAGTCTTAAAAGATACAGGATTTTTTTGGGAACAATACAACAATCTAAATACTTATTCAATGAAATAATGTGCTTAGAAAATCCCAACAACTTTCTAGTTATACATATTGATGTATCCCCTAGTCTCAAAATACCACTCTTCAAATGAATTTCTAGTTTTGGGCCAAACAGTAAAGAGTATCTCCCATCAGGACAAGGTTTGCACAGGCCACAGGAATCTCAGTCATCCTCACAACATCCTGAAGGCAAACTAGCTGAAACAAGACTGAGATCAGCAACTTATAGAAATACTTAACATGATTCAATTTGCAGCCGTGGTCTGATGCACCACAGAGATCCAAAGAACCAGCTCACTGAGCAATGGACTTGCAGTGTTTGTCCTTGTGGACCCTGCAACCATTGGAAATGTCTCAAAACAGAGACAGCCCATCACCTGCTTTCAGTACCTGACGCCCACAAGAAGGAGGGAGAAGACTGAAGCTCCTTGGTAAACAAGCAAGCTCTACAGGTAAGCCAAAGCCAGCCTGTGAACCTCAAAGAGGGCTGAGGTATGATGGAGACCTGTAGTCACTCTGACCCCAGAGTGGCCATCATGTAGCAGCAGGGGGTGGAGGGGAGGGAGGGCAGAAAATCTCCCTTCTGAATGAAGGTGCTGCCTGTCCCTTAAACCTGTATGTTTGTTGTTCTCCAGCTTGAGTACTTAGCCATCTGTGTTACAACAGCAAACCCTCTGCCACCCAGCAGAAGAGACACCCACACTCAGGGCATGCAGAGGGTACAGTCCATCGTATCCAAGGCAATTGGCTCTGCCCTCAGCAGCCAATGTAATGCATATAGTTAAATAAGAAACAAACTGCAGCAAAACTCCTTCCAGCTACAGATGTGTGATTACTATTTCAAGGGAAAAGGAATAACTAATTAACCAGACAAAAAGTTAGACCTACAATGTTCTTACTCCCTCTCCTCAACAATTTCTACAATGTATTAAAAAGACTTAACATAGTTAATAACATAAGACAATGAACTTAGTATTTCAATTTTATTTTTCTTAGAATAGGAACAGAAATCCTAACGTTAAACACAATTCCACTCACTCCTCGGAGTTCAATGTTACTTTCTAACACCACCCCAAACTACACTTTTGGTGAACCAATAAACATTGTAGCAAGAGTTCATTAAACAGATTATTTTCAGCTACTTCAGTGATGACAGCACAGGCGAGCTATTGCTAGAACTCTCAAATCCAGCTTTCTGATATAAAACATGGTCTTGCCTTTAAAATGCAAACCTATCAGAAATGGGGATTTAAAAAAAGGGCAGAAAAGCCGAAACAGATGCAAATCTTGGAACAAATTATAGATGTCTCTTAATGTTTTCAGTAAACATTTTGAAAGATTTTTAAAAGTAGTAAGTTTGATTAAAATACTGAAAGCTTTAGAAAGGAGAAAAAAGATGATGAGTGTTAAATAATACGTGCCGGACTGCTCCTTGTTTTTATGCTGATGTAGAAATTTTGAAATTTAAGTTTAAAGCTACCTTTGGTAAATTATTACAATAAGCATGCTCATTCTGTGAAGGAAAAAATGTGGAAGAAAACCTTCAAACAACTAACAATGAACTATACAATTGTAATTTTCACATTAACTTTAAGAGGTTAATTTATTACAGCTAAGCTTTTCTATAATTTCATCTTCTTTATTTCACTTTTCTGGTGCCACTACTTTACGCATACCATCAAGAAAGATCTCAAGCCAAAACAGGGCAGGGAACAAGAATCTAAATGACAAATATTTCTTCTAACAAGCATTAGTTGAACAGTATGCTATAGTGGCAGTAAAAAAAAAATAATAATTTGCATTACCTCTAGATCTACTATCTGTCACAAAATTTAAAAAGAGTAATCAGTTCCAGTGCACAGAAAATATTATTTCGTAACAAAGTTGATAGCATTTCTCAGTTTGATTGTGATTTGCAATTTCCTCCAGTCAAAATCATTCCATGGGTACTTCTCAGTGACCTATGTCCTAAATCATTTTCAATTCCTATGAGCAAGTGACCTCTTCATGATCTGACTCACAAAGAAAAAACATGATGACTCCCATGAACCATTCATTTTCAACCACCATCAGAATTTAATTTCTCCAAAATAAACCTGGTAAAAATAGAAATGGAACAAAAGAGTACTGAATGTTCAAGAAATATTAATTAATCACTCTATCAGAAAGATAGATAAATACCAGCCCTCACATGGCAATGATGAAAAACAAAGAGGTTAAGTGACATTTTCAATGACACACAGCAAAATGCTGCCACAACATGGATCACATCTCAGAAGTTTTCTATTGTTTTCAGCCCACTAGCCTTGAATAACTCCTGTGCATGCAATGCTGAATCAGGTATATTTCTCAGAATACAAAAAGCTCATTCTAGCTCACGTAAGTCAGTCCAAAAAAAAAAACCCAACCTCATACTACAGTATTTTTTTTAAATACATTCAACTCCAACAAGAACTTTTCCAAAACTATAATGGAGTCTGACAGGAATGTTTCCAAGCAAATACACCTTTAATCTTAAAATGCTGGTTCCAACATATTCCATTACAGAAAGCATTTAAAAAATGTATAAGCAACAGATGATTACCGAAAAAAAAGGCACCAACAGTCACTTCAAAAATCTGCGAAGCTATTCACCTGACTACTGTATAAACCCTAGTGCAGCTTTAAAATAGTACCATGTATTTGCTGATTAAAATGTCCTGAACTTGATATACTTCTTTTACTCTTCCTCACATTAAAAAAATCACTAATTTGGTTGTTCCCTATCGACTCCCTTTAGTCATTTTACACAAACCTTCACTAAACAGAAAGCTATAAAACATGTAGGCTTTTTCCTGTCTCAAATATTATAAACACTGCATTGTAGCAAAGATCTTGTGACACAATGTAAGACTCACTAAGGTTAAACTAAAAACAAAGAAATACACAAATATTTATATAATTGATTCTGCTTAAACTTCCTGGGAAGGTTACTGTTAAGCCTTCAAGCCTACACCAACAAGGCCTCACATGAACCAGTTTCAGGTGTTACATATTAACAAAATAAATTAGGATGTCTAATTACATTACTTTCGTATGTTACTAATCAATTGGCTTAAAGGTTACTACATGTGTTTGGGAAATGCTGTATTTGAAACACTCCTTCCTTTCCCTACACCGTTCAGTAATCTTCTATTGTGAATAATTAAATTAATTATTTAAGTTTACAAAAATGCGACAGAACACTACCGCTTTGGAAGGACTACATTAACACAGCAAATTACTACAAAACAGGGGTCTTTTAAGTATCTACATTTACATGAACAAATTTATAGTGAGGAAAAACCTTCAATTAAAAAAAAATACTGATTTGAACATATAAAACTGTATCTCACTCAGAAGGGTTTAGTGTAGCATTAGAGAAATCAATTTAATAATTAATCATATTTTCTTTAGAGTAATATTACTAGCAGTAATGTTCTTCCTTAATGGTTCTAAATTACCTGGCACATGGAACAAAAAATTTAAACTTGTCAAAATCTCTTAAAACTTTGTTTCTGACTTCTTTCCCATCCCCCCCTGAAATTAACATGAGGATATAGACACCAGGAGCTACTTCCAAGTCCCACATTTGCAATAAAATTTCCAAGGGCCTGATACAAGACTGGGGAGTCAATGGAGCGATTCCTAGCCATGTCACTGGAAAGATTCCCATTCACTAGAATGAGTTTGGGTAGGGGCTTTACTACACAGAAAAGACCAGGGAAAATCCTTTTTTGAAGGAGAACTTCTGTGTTTCTCTCGGTAAGGAAGTGCATACACAAACAAGACTTCTGAAGAGTAGAAGCAGTTCCCAGGTAGAGGGTACTGGCTGTTCTTTCATCTGCAGCTCTGCGCTCTTTACTAATAGAGGACAATAACATAAATTTAGGGTGGTTACTTTTGAGATTATTTTTCCCTGGAAAATATACCGGCAGCCTGCTTTCTCTCTGGACTACCCTTGCAAATCTTAAATGAATGTTTTCCTGCCTGCCCACAGCCCAGGCTTTTCGCTTCTCCAGGAGCTCCATCCCGGGACCTTACCAGCGGTCGCCAGTGTTCTCGGCCGGGGGCTCCGCTGGGACAGGGGCCCGCTGCCTGCCGAACCTAGCAGGAGCCGAACAGTGGCAAAGAGCAAGACCCGCTCACGGGCTGCCTTTACCTTGGCCGTGCAGGTTTCGACGGGCGGCACTCGGCTTCCCGGCAGGTTACGGGAGGCCAAGAGCGCTGCCGCCTGCGCCCCCGCGCTCGGCGCAGCACAACGCGGAGCAGAGGCGCCAGCGCTCGCCCTCCCTTCCATGGCTGCCCTGGCACTCCCGATGGCACGGCAGAGCCTATCCCGCTCCACGGCCGGGGCCCGCCGCCCTCCTCTCCTCAAAATCAATCACACTTCCCAAACTTTCCAACTCCCGCAGCCCTTCTCAATTTCAAGAGGCAATTTTATGGGAAGACCCCTAAGTACCAGGCACGGAGGCCACCCCCGGAACCCCGCAGCTCCAACATCATTATTTATTAATTCTTGGGTTTAGGCGTTTTTTGACTTGGGCAGAGGGACGAGACTGTTCCCTGCGCAGCCCGAACAGGGCCGGGGAGCATCGCGACCCCACAGGCACCGCGGCGCCCCTGCGCTTCCCCTCCCACGCCAGCGGGGGCGCCCCGGGGCCGCACGGCGCGGGGCGCCCCGAGGGGGCGGCGGCAGCGGCCCCTCCGCGCGGG
>VWZF01002827.1:208130-224523 GCA_013396755.1 Sclerurus mexicanus
CCGCGGGCCGCTGCCGTCGGGCCGGGCGCCCTCCGCTCCCGCGAATGTCCGCAGCGCTCCCAGCCCGTCCCCCCGCCTGGGCTGCGCTTTGTTCCGCGGAGCTGAACCTCCCGTCCGGTTCAGTGGCTCCGCAGGCAGCCCTTCTCTGCAGGGTACAACGCGCAGGTAACAACACGGCCCTTGGCTTCTGTTACGCGGCGCTGCTCGGGTCTGCGCGGTTCGGCGGTCTCACACAAAATTAAAGCTAAACAAACACATACTTTTCCCACTTTCTCTTCTCTTTTTTTCTTTTTTTTTTTACAACGACGATTACTATATAAAATATAACTTGACTTTCTAATGAAAAAGGCTGGTGCGTTTTATTTGTTCCTGTTTACGGTTCGAGATTTCATCTGCACAATTGTATTTCTCGCTTGAAATAAACCGCTTTGAAACTATCTTCCTTTAATTAATTTAATGTATTTTCTCTGTGCAGCTGGCACTGTTAGGTGTCTATGAGATTGCCATTTTCCATTAGGATTGTTTAGAGAGCGAACAACAACACAAACAGACTCCTCTTCGAAAGAGGTTCGTTCCCTTTCCTCGTCGAGTACCGCTCCGAGACACTTGGGAAAGAGCAGAAAATGCTGGTTTTAACCGAAGTCAAACCGAGGAGAATCTGTATTACAACATCAAAGAAAAGGAGACGTTACAAAATTGGTGGAGTTACACCACCATCTGTCGTTAAGCTTCGGGACTACAAAAGTTCAGACATATAATAAATCTTAATGAGAGCTGGCAACTTTATTTTTTCTCTTTCGCCTCGAACTCCTGCCGCCTTGACAGAGCGGGTTTCCTGGCGTGATTGGAGACTCCCGAGTGACGGGCAGCAGTTTGCCGATGCCCTTCACAGACGTGTCTCTCCACTGCCGTTTGCCTCATTGTGCCCTGCAAGGCCAAAGGGTTTCTTCTGGCACCTGATGGCCCCAAGCACTTGCTCGTCAAAACACATAGGCACCCACATTTCACAGTACTTCTTGGCCTCGGGAGATTGCATTCATAAAAGGAAAGTCTAAATTTAAAGAAAATAGCCGATACTTATAATAATAAAACAACAGAACAAAGCCACACAAAAAAAAACCAAACAACCCACAAACAAGAATCCCAAAACAAAGAGGAAAACACCCAACTAAATCTCTCATATTGCAGCTGTAGGAGTCATTTTAGTCCATTTTGTATACCTCTTCTGTGATGCTGCATTCTGAAAAGGAATATATAGAAAACACACCTTGGAATAGTATCTGTGAAGAAGCTGTGATATTCTAATGCAACCTCTGGTTACTCTTAAAACTTTGAGAACTAAACAAATCCTTAGCAGAAGTATAAAGTGATTTTATTATCCCCCAGGGTAAACACGGTATCTTCTATGTCCTTGTAAGAGTTCCTCATCAGACTTGAGCTCTTTCTAAATTCTTCAGTTAAAGGGCTTGCAAATGCCCGTTTGCCATAGTTACTAAAGAAACAAGAAGGAAGGAATGTTTTCTTTGGGATTTTCTGAATGTTGGTGTTCCCTGTGTTTCAGAGGCCAATTGCTACTCATGCAAGCAGGGGTCTTCACAGAACTCTACCACGAAAAGCATCAAGTTTATCATTATTTTATCACAGTTCCTTTTTTAAGACAGGTGTGGTTTAGTGAGTATTGATCCAAATGTGTTGCTGGACGGAATGCTTATTATTATAAGCTAGGTTTCAGGTTGTTTCTTTTTCACTGTAGAAACTCTTTCATGAAACTTTCACTGTGTTCAGCTTGGCAATTTGCAAGTGCTCAGTCCTTACGCTGTAATTAGCACTAGGCTCTCCCAGTACTGTTTGAGGGGAAGATGGTAGTTAAACACACTCATATAAATCCTGTTTCCCAATCCGATTTCCAGTCCCAGAGAAACTCCGTTTCTTTTATGCTACCAGTAGCTGTTGACACTCAGAAGGAAATTTTCACTTTCAGTTTGTGGACATGTCAAAAGAGAGCAACTCGTTTCCTCTGAAACTCACTGTCCACTTTTCAGGCTATGTCATAAAATGCAGAATTGTGCTGCAGGCAATATACACTTTCAGTATTCCTTTGTCTACCATGTTCTTTTCATGTTGCTCAAGACCAAAAAATTACATTTTCTACTTTCTCCGTAGTCAACTAAGTTCTCATAACCAACCAAGCTCTTTGAATTAACATTGAAAGCTAAGGTTTGTGAATTGGTGAAACAGGTGTTTAACATTCATCACACTGAAATAAATTTTGTGACACTTTCAGCTTTGAGAAATAACTGGGCCATTACAACCAAACACTGATTTAGGAACATTTGGTAAAAATCTTGTGTCCAAAAACTTGCTGATGATTTTAGAGTTTGCACTGCCTACAGTTTTATATATCTTTAATAAAGTATAATTTCATTTTTAGTTATTCAACAGACATTATAGCAGCAACCAAATTTAAAAAAAAAATCAAATAATAGAGGCTTGCTGGGGAAAAGCAAAACAAAGCATGGCTCTCAAAGTTGTCTTGCTTGAGTTGGAACAAATACTGCCCTGAACAGCACTGACCGAAACAAAGGGATTACACTGTGTCAGTCTCATTTCTTTGATGCTGGGAAATAAACAAAACAAAAAAAGAGTGGTGCAAATCCTCAAACTCTATTTCTGTATTACAAAACCATGTCAGAATTTATGACATTGTATTTGACATTTATATAAAGATGACCTATAAATATTTCTGGATTCTTTTGCTGTTTTGTGGTCAGGTTTGGATAAATAGGCCATGCTGACTTTTCAGGTCCTGGTCCCCCAGCCACTAGCTGTATATATGAAAGTCTTATTTAGCCAAAGGTGAGGAAAGTTTTAAGATTGCTAAACCTCTTGGTGAGTTTGTATAAAGTATAACCCAGGGAGCTGTATCACAAATATATATAAACAAGTAGCTGTGAGTCTCATGAACAGCTCGTAACTTCTGAAAAGTTTGGCATCTGACCTGTAAGGTGGTACTAAAATTTAGGCATGAAAATCTAAGATTGTAAGCTTTCAAAGCCTTGTTTAGCTTCCAGGGAGTTAATGCTGATAAGGTGCCAATTAAATTGCTTATGCTCCTAAGGTACCAGTTCTGAAAATACTCAATAACTGTTACATTCAAACTGAAGAGCTTGGTGAGTTTCCTCAACATAACCAATCTCCTAAAACTAGGCATCTTCCATGCAGCTGAGCATTAATTTTAATTAGGTCAAATGCCATCAGTGAGAACACCTGCAGCTTCTATGAAACTAGCCATACAAACACCATCTCCAAAAGAGTGTTCAGGGCTCTAAATGGCAAAATAGCAGGGCATGGCAACTCCGAGAAGGGCAGCAGTAAAGGCAATGTTGTTTCTTCAGCCTTTTCTGCAATTGCTTTGAGCAACTCAGAGCAGTAACTACTATGAATTTCACTCCAAAGTTCCATGCTTCCTCAGCCTGATGCAAAGGTGGCCCAGATGCCCATCTCAAAGTTATGGACTATATGGGAATGCATATAGGGGCCAGGTAAGTCAAAAAGCAAGCTCAACAGTGAAAATGTAGTCCTGACTATAAAACAATGAGTTTTCACAAGTATTGCCCAGGTCTGAAGTCCAGCTTTTCCTTTTCTATGTTGTGCTCATTTATTTGAATCTTTTCCCTTCACGATTTCCACAGTGTAAAACGTAAGACATAGGGACTCAGAGAAATTTTTCATTAAGGCTGACAGAAATCTTCCTGACAGGCAAATTTTTCTATTTTATTTGTTCTCTTTCTTCTACTCTACTCTTGCAGCTATAGTACTTTCTCACCCCTCAGAAGAAGGTTGTGTAGAAGTGCCTCCGCCACAAGCTGTGCTCTGGTGAGAAGCATCACCTCCAGATGAACTGCTCGAGCCTCACTCAGAGCAAACAAGGTGTGTGAGTTGGTAGAGGAGTAAAGAAGTAGAGGAGTAGTAAATGAGTGGGCTTCCTGTGGTAAAGCAGCAAAACGTCTCTGATAAACTTGCGCCATTAAATCTTCACATGGCACACGAGTGGCCCATGGGTTATAGTTTGCTCTACCAGAGCAGAAGTTCATCTGCCAGAACCTGAATTTTGTGGAAGAAACAGACAGGGTTCTACTTCACAGAAGAAAATAGGATCCATTCTGTTCTCTTTCACCCTAGATGTAGTTTTCAGCACTGATGTTAAACTATGACTTTGTAACACAAAAAAAAAAGAGCATACATTTATTTTCTAGCTTTTTCTTTTTAAGGAAAAATATACTTACATTTAGGGAAATATATTTAGTAATGAAACAACAGTTACAGCTGTGTCCAGACAGTGCTTTTCTTTGGTACGACAGACACATAGACCACATTAAAGATACGAAATTCCTCTCAGTTTCATGACATTTACACATCTGCAGCAACATTTTGGGAGTTCTGGAATTTTTGTCAGTATTTAGGATTATGGGACAGAGCTGCCTTTTTAGAAACCATTTCTATGTCATACACGCAATTTAGCATGTATTAAGTAGCCATCTTTCCAACCACAAGCACTTGTATAGAATTCATGGGTTTGGGAGGTAAATTGAAAGCAGATTCTGAATGTTAACAATATGGTTAGATCCAGGAGTTTTATGCTAGTCAAACACTAAATAAACAAGCCCCTTTTTTAGGTTTAAGAAGACTTCAGGACATAACCTTTTGTGTTTTTAAGGCAGTAGAGATACTCCCTTGTAGATGTGAATTACAGAGTTCTGCGATTCAGGAGCAGCAAAGTAACTTTGTTTTCCAAATTTGTATAAAACTATAATCAAATAAATGACAAAATAGTGCTTGTTTCCTCAGCATTCCACTTTTCACTTTGCTTCAACAGAAAAACCCATTTTTTTTTATTGCTACAGCTACATATCCAATACAGCTTGGAGGAGAATCAGAAAAATTTGGGATGAGGCACCATCTACACAAGTGGATATCATAGCGCCGCACTTTAAAGTTGTCAGTTATTTTACTCATTGTGTGAGAATTAAAAACCATAAGCAACTCATAAACCCAGTACTTTTTAGGATAAATTATTTTCAAATAAAAGAATTACTAGAAGTTTAACAATTTTATACCCATTTGTTAAAAAACCATAAATTTAAAAGACATTATTTTATTTGCACAGTCTAATTTTTTGGTTGAAGATATATTTTCTTTTCATGATAGCAAACTGCCATTGCATCCAATTTTAGTAATTCATCATTCCTGATTACAGTCGAAGGATGGAACTGTGCTACCTCCTGTGGTCCATATTTCCAACGACAAGGCTCCAGCTGAAGCTTAATCTAGTATTTGGAAAGTGTGTTGAGGCAGCTGCTTGAACCGTATGCACCTTTCCACCTTAATCCAACCATCCAGTAATTTGTGTGCCTTTGCTGGAATGCCTTGTCCCAAGAACTTGGCAGCAAGCATTGTATCCATAGGAGAGAGGTCAACATTTTCTCATCAAAGGAATGATTCTTCCATCCATGAGCATCCTTTATGTGTCAGACTTTCAGAAGTCACACTTTAGGAAAGAAGTCAGCACCTTTTAAAGGAACTAGATTATCAAAAGGTACAGCTGAATGTTGAAAATTTGGTCTTGAAACATACTTAAATAGATGCTGACTTTTAAAAATCTCTTCCACCTACACACATAAAATTCTGGCATTCTTCTTTTTTGAAAATCTACCACTGCAGCACCATCCTGCACTACATGGATGCACAGAAAACATTTATTTTGGACCTACTCCAAATCCATGTGTAAGACGGGAAAAGCAGTAAGTGCCCATTTGAAGAATTACCTGTACAGCAGATATGTCTGCATGCTTCTTACAGTAATTTATTGAATTTAATATAACAGGTGAACTGGTGCTACTTGCTGTAATAAAGGTTTAAGAGGGATTATTCTAGGAGATAACTGCTAGTTTATTCATGGATTTTAATGGTGGCTAGTCTGGGCCTAATACAGGTATTACATGAAAGCTTACCCAATGCAAGGATTACTAAAAATCTACAGAAAGATTGCTGGTTTCACTGCAACTATGACAAGGTAACTACAAAGCATATGAAGACAAAAAAATTAAAATAAAAAAGTCCTCAATAAATAGTTACAATAAATCAGTAAGGTACTTCTTGTATTCTTTATACTGATATGAAATTCAATTCATGTCATAGTAGTCTGTGTATCACAGACTACTTAAAATGTGTAACTGTAGTCTAGAAATGGGAAAATAGTTTGCATTTCAAAAAATAGAAAGGTGGGTTTTTTCTTCAAAATTAGGCATTAACTTATTTTTGGGCAGGCATATTTGAAAGGACTTTAAATACTGTGGAGAAACTTTAAAATAGTAGTTAGCCATCAAAACAACCTTGAACAGTTTCTTCACTGTCCTTACCAAATAACTTGCTCAATCCACATTGATAATGGACAAGTAAGCAACTATCCTATGATATTTCAGTATTGAATTAACCCTCATACCAGAACAGAGGCACTCATTTTGAATAAAATTCAGGTACTGATAGCAAAACAGAAGACCAAATTCAGTACTGTACATCAATGTCAGGGGCCTGAATGCTAAAACAAGTGAAATAGATACTGCTCATTTATGTAATGAGCTTGTCTTTATTGTCCCAAAAGCTGATGCGAATGTATAAATATGATTGGATTACTAAAATGAATGTTGTAACCTCCTTAGAAAAATGTAGAGCAGGTAAGCAGAAGAGAGAAGATAATTAAACAACAGAATTTTAGGCACTTCCTTAGCAACTTGTTTTATGAATTACGTGATGTCTTTAAGTTTCTTAAATTGTTAGATGAGACAGGAGATTCATGTTGATCCTTTGAATCCCCTCAGTGTCTTTCAATTGAGTATAGGGAATGAGACAACCTAGCCTTCAAAACTGAAGACTTATTTTGGCTAATATGTGCTAAAACCACCCACTGAGTAGAAGAGTGGCATCATCATTTTCAAGTTGTGACAAACTGCAAACACTGATACATGCACATCCTAATGGAGGAACAGGGACTGCCCACTGCAGAATATCAAATCATACTGTTTGGCAGTACCTGTCTGTAGCAACGGAGGGAGAAAGATTGCCTTAAAAATAGGAAGGTCAACAGAGATTAATAAAATAATATACAACACTGCCATTTCTAAACAAAATTAAAATATAAGGGGAGGGCTACTCTTGCCAGCAATAATTTCCTAGCTTAGAGAGTTGCATCCATTATAAGACAGAATTAAGGGACAGTGTCATATATGGAAAATGTGATCATAAAATTAAAAATTACAAAGATAAAGCAGAATGATTTGATCATAACACATGATGAATAAACAGTTTCAATTTTCAAGCAACAAAAGAGGACAATAAGCAGCAGTTACAACGGCTGGGGATTTTAAAATAAATAGCCATAGATAATTGATATTCAAGAGTCTTAAAAGAGTGGGATGAGGTTTTTCTTTAGCATTAATATAGATTTCCAATAAATCTGGGAAAACAAATGAAGTTCCAAAAGAATGGAAGAATGCAAAAGCTCTAACTGTATTTCTAAGTGGTAAACAAGACAGCATGGACAGTCTTGTCAAACTGATACCGGTCTCAAACAATGAATGAAATACAGACTAAAGTGATACACGGGGAAAAAGGAATGCAAAATGTGCAGAGGATATTCATTGGGAGGGGCTGAGGGTGAAACAAAAAGCCTGTGTTAGAAAAAACCCATCACTTTTAAAAACCCACAGGGACCAGGACAGATAATCAACTGAACAAAATCCTCAGTGCAACGCCTTGATCAGAAGAAATGTGTGTCTGCCATTGTAGAGAGATGGTTAAAACCTGGAAAAGGCTCATGGAAGAGGATCAAGAATTCAAAACAAATTTAAAAAACATGTATCACTATCTGCAATATGTTTTGATAATAGTGGGGTCTTCACTGTAGTAGACAATGTGTAAGAAATTTCAAAGGATGGCATCTGCAGTGAGACAAATCCAGACTAGAGCACAGAGGGACATTTTTAACAGTAAGATCATTCTGGACAGTGAGACTATTCTCAAATTATTTCTTACAGGGATTCCCCATCATAAACAATTTTTAAAGCAAATGTAGAAATTTTCCTAGGAATATACTATTATAAAATAAAAAATTCAGGAAAATTGCATAGCATAAGTGGTGTAGGTGTTAAGGCTCCCTGATTAAAACAAAAAAAACCCAGGTCTGACTTTCTAGTCTATGAGTGGTGATGAGTTAAAAATGTCATCATCAGATACTTAACACCCCATGAGGATAAACAGGACCATACATACTATTCCTTACAGCTATTCTTTCAGGAAGTTTAAAAATTCAGGAACACTGCTGTATTGTATTTGGGAAGATGTATTCATAAACAGAAAGGAAGTATTTTTAAAATAAATGTATTACCATTATGAATATTTAAGATTTCTATGTCAATGACAGTTAACACTTACAAGTTGAGGATTCTGTTGTACTATGCAGTGTAAAAAGTCTATTTCAATTAGTTTACAATGGATCTTGCAGCACAATTTGAAGACAACAGTAATTTGTAGCCAGGGAACAGACTTAGCCATAGCTGTTGAAGGTATGCATCCTATTACTTGGACACACTCTTCCACTAATTCATGTGGCGTGCATCACTTTATTACAGCATGGAAAAATTTAGGGTTCAAAGCTTAGCTGGATTCTGTCTTGTAATTATTCTTGATCTTTTATTAATGTGCTGAAGCAAATAGGAAAACACAAGCATAAAGGTACTGACAGCACATTTGCAAGTATTTAATGGTTTGTTTTGTTAAATAATAGTCTAAGATGTAAAATTTAGAGGGTTTGGTAGTCCACAAAGTATCTGTGTAGCAGTAGTACTATTAGTTTTGTTTTTGACTTCTCTGTAGCATTGCAGATGAAAGGAAAATTTTGCAATGAAACAAAGAATCTAGCCTCTCTAGTAAAACAAAAGGATGTTCCTCACAAATTAAGATTACAAGTATTAAAGAAATTTACAATTATTTCCTTCCTCTCCTCTCCCCCCATTCTCTTATCAGTTGAGAGTGAAGACTTGCATGCTGAGTGCAAAATACTTAATCTGAATAGACTGAGTAATCTCTGTGTTCATAGTTTTCTTAATTCCTTTTCACTGTCTTGTCCAAGGAAGACTTTGCAAGGCATAGCTGCATGGGCTATGATGTAATGAGATCTTGTTAGCTAAGCAAGACCAGACCTCAAGCTTAAGCAAAATAAATTCGGATAGAGTCTCTGCCCCTTGACCCAGCTATTTTGCAGTCTTTGAACAGTAAAGGAGCTTGGAATCTGGTTATAGATGCCAGTGTAAAAATTCCCCTGGCTGAAGGGAACTGTCAAATGGTGTAAAACCGGAGGAGCTGGTTCCCACTGCTTTCTCTCTTGTCCAAAAAAAAGCATGTTAAGCAAAAGAAAGGTTGGGAAATTCAGAGGGAAGATGAACTGTATCTTTATTGTGATGATTTCTAGCCAGAATATGGTCCTTTAGGGGCCAAAGTCAGCATCATAAATTACAATCGTATAGAGTTAACAAACGTACTTTATATTGTAACTTCATCTGAGTAGCAAAGCAAGACAGGACAGAGAAGATTGAGAAAGAAGAAACTGCAACTAGATCTGAAAAACCTTTCAGCATTTCCTCTGAGCACATTTTTGAAAAGGAGCAAATAGGCTCTATGAAGCTTTTTGCAAAATCTGCATTGTTTGTCAAAAAAAACCCTCTACAATAAAAAGTATATTTACATATATAAAATACATACATATGCAATATACATATATATGCAAATATACACAATAATACATATATAATAAATCTGAAGAACACTGAAGAAAATAAGGATTTTGAAATAGAAAAAAGCCCATGTCATGTATGTAGTGTTGCTAGTAAGAAGTATAATTAAATTACCCTTTTCTGCCCACTGAAGGTTTCTTTCACTTCTTGTTATTTAACGTTTTCTTTGAGACAATTTGGAGGGATGGCGAATCAGTGAAATCTTGACATTAGCTACAGTCTGCTTACTTTAAAGATGGGACTGGGTATTCCTACTCAGTACCTGTAAAATCTGTAATTTGTGCAGGACTTGCTCAAGTATCATCTTTGACTAAATTCTTTTCTTTCAACCAAATCTTAGGATGGTTTTTAACAGAACTGTAAATTTTACAGTTACTTTTCAATTAAAACTCATATTATGAATTTCTTTGGCTGAGAGGTGAAAAAAGATGTTCTAACCAATAATTGGGATTCAGGAGGACTAGTGTTTGCTAGTTATGTAACCTACTTTGCAGAAAAGAATATAGTTTGAGGAGACTTAATTAGAACTTTTAGAATTGCAAAGCAAATTTAAAGCTATTTTACCCAGTCTTTGTATATGCTCCCATAATACATATATTAATACGATATCAGCAACAGGCTAATACAGAACAAAGGAAAGACAATTCATTTTTGCACAAGTTCTTGAAATGTGGTGTTCAATACGAAAAGATGGTATTGAGTACCTTTACATTGAAAGGTCCCTCTTATCAATGGCAACATCCAAATTTATAACTGGTGGAAAGAAGGTGGTCACCTTCTTTACTCATCTCCATGGGATTCAGAAATGCATCTTACCAAGTTGTGCCTGAGACTTATATCATTCTCATGGGCATATGTTTTGAAAGAATCTTCTTCCATCAGCTCAAAATTAAGGCACAAGACCTGGGCTGTCAAGGCCCAGATTTGAAAACAAAACAGTGACTGGAGGAATGGTCATTACCAACACCAGGTAATCAAATCACTCGCAAACAGTACAGAGGTTACTATGGCAAATATTTTTAACATAACCAAAAAATCTAAGAACTAGCATTTCAGCCTGTAATTAAGAGAGTGAATCCTTAGTTTTGAGAAGCAATGCTTCTCAAAAAGAGTTGGGGATCAGAGTTCATAGTCATCTGGGTATAATTTCCAAATGTGACACAATGCACAAAATGTCTAATATGAGCTTAATAAATAGGCATCAGAGGAATAATGAATGAAGATAGGTGTCAAGAGTTATTATGCTACTGTTGTATTTAGCACTGATGAAATCATTACTGTAATATTTTGTCCAATTCTGGGGTCCACGGTTCAGGAATATTGTTGAAGAAGTTCAAAGAGGAGTCACAAGCATGACTTGGGGACTGTTAATCATGCTTCAGGGTAAAAGATTCAAAGAGCTCAATCTGCTTAGTTTATCAGTTGAAAATACTGAAGATTGATTTGGACCTAACCTCTAAGCTGTTACCATGGGGAATTATACAGGTTTGATTAGGTACTCTTAAATCTATCAAATATATGAAATTAACAACAATATAAGGAGGTAAAATACTAGGAAAATCTGGAAAAATTCATGTTAGAAATAGAGATGCATATTTTTGCCAGCTGGAGTGAGCAACTTCCTAAGGTCTGTGGCAGATACCTTCTCAATGGCAATCTTTAAATGTTTTTCTAAAAGACAGTTTGTAGCTCAGACAAAAATTAATGGAGACAGCTCAAACAGCTTGCTCTATACAGTAGTGCTTCTGGTTTTATCATCTACAAAACTTTGAAAAGACCAGGCTGAAACACTGAGCTTGGAGACCTTGCAGCCACCAAAACAGAGGCCTTCAAATGTGTCTGCACAAAACCTATGAGTCTAAGGAATTAAGAGGGTCCTTACTGGTAGCATATTATTTTCAGAACAAGGCTTTTAGGAGATATTACTCTATGGAAAAAAAAAAAAGGCCAAAAGAAAACAAACAAAAAACCACAAATGTAAAAAACCCAACAACAAAGAGAAACTCCAGAGAAACTATAGGTATGGTGGCACTGGAAGTTGTTTTACAAACTTTAGACCAGTTTGTAAAGCATATACGAGTGTATAAAGTACTGGTAACTCTATAAGTAAAACTTGGGACTTTCATATTACTTGCCAGCAAAAAAACCCTCATAGATAATAATTAATGGGTTGTGTCACTCAGAAGTCTTGTGAAATTAGTAACTATTATTATTTGTTTTATACTGATGACAAACTGAGAGACAGAGAGTGCCCAAGACTGGAGAGGAATTCTAGGACTTGTCTGGAAAAGAAACAAAAGCTTTTTGAGACTTGTTCCTGGGCTTTACCAACCTTTTTTTTTTTTTTTCTTTTTTTTTTTTTTTTAACCAGACAAGCTGTAAAGATCCTGGCAGGTGACATTCCTGTTCTCATGTCAGTATTGATCCAGTGCTGTGTCCAGTGCCAGAAGACACTCTGGTGCTGAAAGTGCCATCTCTTTCCAATGACACATAGAAAGTGAAGTCTTGAGCATTTACCCTGTAGTTTATCCTCACTCCACTCATATAAGGAAGAGGCAATATTGATTTTGGTGTCTTGTCAAAGTTCCGACTTGGGGAATTAGTTTGTTCTTACCTAAACTCCTTGAATTTCTATATTGATGATACTTTTCATACACCTTCCTGCAGAAAAGAATGCCTGTACTATTACAACAGAAAAGTTTGTAGTATTAAATGAACTAAACTGTGGAGCAATATAACATACCTGCCACTTAACACCATTTTTATAAAGAACCCTGCCAGAAATCAATTCATGGTGCATCACTGATTTTAAAGGGCTACAAATTAAAAGAATCTTGAAAATTATATTTTAATGGAAGACTGTTCTGTGCCCCAAATCTAAAATATATTTTTATGCCCATTTTTAGAAAATTTAGGAATTGCCTTCATGATACCAAATGTCCATGCTTATAAGTGTGTTATGGATGGAAGATGAATTTAAGGATAAATAATGAAAATTACATGTATTAAGCGACAATCAACTTACTGCACTTAGAGCAACAAAAAAAACAGACTTCTAGCAAGAAAAATCCCCAGATCCCATCTGTTACTAGCATTGAACAAAATCAACATAAAATGAACCAACATTATTTTGGCCTTTGATCTCTTGGATGCTTTATGACAGAGGTCATAAATCACATAATTATTATCTGATATCAAGACAGCTTGAACTAACCTCTTACATTCCTAAGGCAGTGAGAGCCTTCATCACAAGTCAAAATCTGCTTGTGTGGAATAAGTAACCTTACTGAGGGAAACAAATCCCTTTTGTCTCAGTTTAATCTGGACTTCTGAAAAGTTTTTAGTGGTTCAGAGGTGGAAAACGTCATACTGAAATTCATCAGATCACAGACATTTCCCATTTGTTTCTGGAAGCTGTGATTATGATTTGTAAATCACTTCATCACTTGGGTTCTGGCTACTTTTAATTATAGACTTCTTCCTTCCTTTTGCACCTCTTCATCAGTGGAGGTCAGCTCAAGATGGCTCTACATTTTGGCTGCTTAGATCCAGGAAAATTTGGAAGGCCTTTAATTTTGACATTTCATTTCTGCCATTGATATGAAACAGCCTACATTTGATGAGCTTCAGAAAACACAGAAGAGAAAAGTACACACTTGGATTTTCTTTTCTCCAATAGGCAGCATTGAATAAGACTAGGCTTTGTTTTTTTACCTCCTTGAACACAAAATTTCCAGGAATACCAGTGCTTCCTTTTTTTTTTTTTAATACATTTTAAAAGATTTACTGTAAATTGCCTAGCAGGAATGATGGGCACATCATGATTAAAACACCTTATTTTTATGTATACAGCAGACAATCATTTGCAGCAAGTGCAATACATATATATTGTGAAAAACAGGCACACAATAGAAGTTCTTTCACAAAAGAAATGTACTTTTCCAAAAGAGTGATGTACCTGAAATACTGTGTAACAAAAATATAGCAGCTACACTAAGAACATCAGAACCAGGTCACATAGAACCATGACCAATAATTCAGCATTTCGAGTACAAGAAAAAGAAAAGAAGACAATACATAAGCTTCATAATGAAAAACATAACAGAATAAACAGAGAAGATTCTTTTTTTGGCAACACTTGGAGCTGAAAGGCAGCTCAAAGGGAGATAGGCCAGGCTTTGTGCACATCCTTGCAGGATTAGGTAGCACATAGAATGGTCTGTGTTTGAAAAACAGGTATATATGCCTACTGCCCAGGCAGATGGCAGGTCCTGTTTTCAGGCAAGCCTTGTACTAGTTTTCCCACCACTGCAATGAAAAGCTGACAATAAACACAAATTTGAGAATAAGGAGTTTCTTCTAGTAGCATGCCACTTTCACACAGATCCGTGTCTTAACGTTAGATTCAACCACTGTTACTATCAAATGCGTCCAAACTGCTTCTTTGCTACACTTCACTATTTGTTCTACTTATCACTATGCCTTAATGGTAGCATTATTATTTCTCTGCTTTCTAAATTTTGGGCTTACAATAATAAAGATGACTGTTAAAATTTCTGAGTACCTAGCCAGAATTTTGTATACAGATATCATATTAGCTACTCCCATGATGAACACAATCAAGTTATTTTGTAAGCTGTGCAGAGTGAGCTCCCACATGCACTAGAGCCTTGAGGTAATACAGCAGCACAGGTATACCCGAAGCTGAGGTGCGGTGCAGTCAGGGCCACACTGAAACAACCATTCTCTTTTCTGCAAATACTGTATTTGTCATTGCCTTGGCATTTGCAAGAGATTCTTAAGATCTGAGGAAGGCTCCTATTGCCCTTTTGTTCTGCATATGTGCACAAAAGATAAGAACAGACCCATCGAGTTCACAAACTCCAGGCTACAAGGAATTCACTGAGAATTATGCATCTGGTAACTTGTCTAGTGCACGGGCAATAAAGACCTACACAAGTGAGCAAGCACAGTTCACCATTTTGATAACTGAGACAGCAAAAAGTTAGGAGATTTTCTGTGATATTGAAAACTTAGTTCCACTGATTTAGACAGGTAATTCTGACACTGTGATCATCATCATTACTTCATGACTCAGTTGTTCCTTTCTCATAACAAAGAAAGGGAAAGACAATGTACAGTATGGCATAGGATCAGGTCTCAATCTCATGCAGAGCTATGAAATTATGAAGGAAATTACATATTTGGATATATATATTTCATTATGTAATGAAATTATATAAAGACAAGCTATGCAAATTATGGTATATTATAAAGTTTATTAAAACCAGAAGGAATGGAAAAAAAGACAAATTTCTGAAAAATTCTACCAGCACTATTACCTAGACAAGACACCAAAGTCCAGATTTGACATATCACAATAAATTAGGGTGAGAGCCCCTGAAAATAGCAGAGTTATTATCAAAATCTGCTGCAAAACACAGGAAAATATTATTTAGGAGTAGAGTCATGGGAGAATGTAGCAACAGCAGTTCTGTCATATGTATTAAATAGTCTGATCAGGCTAACATTTGTCTGCAACTTCTTGAGTTCCCATAAATCTGCAGAGAGGTGTTTGAAAGTTTTTTATTCTGCTATGCAAGCTATGACAGAAAAAAAAAATAAGAAAAAGAAATGCGTCGGCAGTCTGTATTTGAGTCTGTGTAATGGTAGATCTCAATGTGGAGTGCGATGCACAAGAAACACTTAGCTTCATGCCATGCCAGGTTTATATTCTCTTGAAATTGGGATTGACCTGAACATCAAGTTAAAATAACTTATCTTTTATGTAAGTAGCATTTGGTCTAGCTACAAGTAAAAATGATACTAAAGGCAGCACTGCTTTCTTAACAAAATACTTTGGACTCATATATACCTATCTCTTCAATAAACTTTTTTTTTTTTAAGCTAAGCTGCAAATATTCAAGAATTTCAGATGACCTCAGGTTCCTCTAAAGAAGATAAACCCCAGGGTAGACAGTGTTTCATGAATAGAATAAGTGATCACCTGAAAGCCCAATGTAAAGTCCATAGAAATCAAAAGAAATCTATTGACCTCAGGGAATTTTACATCAGGGTCTGGAAGAACTCAGGGAAATAACTCCTCCTGCACATCACTTCATTCATCTGCTCAGGAACTACAACATACCTACACATTCTGTGACAAGTGAGTCTGTCAAGTGACTCCCACAGCATTTTCCCCTTTCATCCGGTAAACTCCTTCATTAGTGATAAGCCTCTGTGCCCTGGCATCCATGTACCAGCTGAGGGGAGGAACCTGTTTGTAAACCAGATGCTTTGACATAGCTGGAACTTGGAAGGGAGGCAGCAGTACTTGGCAAACAAACTTGTAATAAGTGCACTTTGCTTGAAATGTTTATAATTTGTTCTTGAAAAATATGCTGAGAAGATGGGCACGAGACATACTCTCAACTTTGAAGTTCAAGTTTGAAGGTGGGGAGCCTGAATACCTCCCAATGAACATTTGAAAAAAACAACCTGGTGCTCTATAAAGTAAAGAATGTGCTTGAAGTGGGGGGGGGGGG